>CAUYRT010005321.1:0-30597 GCA_963574885.1 Lepilemur ruficaudatus
CTTCCAGATATATTGCATATTAAAAAAAATTTTCTGTAAAAGTTGATCTTTTTTGCTATGTTTGAAATTAAGAGATGCTTAAGGTAGAGAGAGGAAAGAAACAAAGAAAGAAAGAAAGATAGATTACTGGACGTGTTCCCATCTCCCTCTTCGACATATCTAACAGGTCTCCCTTCCCAAGAACTTTGGCCCAGAACTGGGTAATCGTAAATAACTCTATCTCTCACTGCCAGTTTTATCTACTTTAATAATTTTCTCCTTCCAAAGTTTGGCGTTTTTCATCCATTTCATCTGCTCAAGAGATCCCATATGTCATATTTTTCTCCATCTCGAGGCAGTATCCACTATCCCCTTCCTTGACTATGTAGAAATAATTGTTGGAGCTCATGATTTCTAGGGGTGAAGACTGAAATATAGTTTCAGGCATTATTGCCACTCTTTAATACATTGTATCACAAATTATTCCTGCAAATTTTGGGTACATATCTTATACCTATAATTTTGAAACATTTTTATTTTCCACTAAAACTTGTCCAAAATGTCAGTGTCACACTAAAATATTTAGATGAATCAACATCAATTTTACATTCAAAAATATCACCATACAATTAAAAAATGAGTATCTTTATTTGAAATAATTTTGCATTTATTTTTAAATGTTTAGTATGAAACTGATAGTTATCAAAATGTCGTTTATTTGAAATCACAGTAATCACACAGCTTCCTTGTTTTTATATATCCATTTATTGTTCCTCCTATTTTAAAGCCCAGTGCTATTTTATATAAATAATCACACAAAGTACTTTACAATCTTGTAGAAACATTATATATAATATGGTGTTTTATATATTTATACATAACCCTTATATATAAATACATATGTATGCATATTTGTGTAATTATATATAATACAGTGTTTTTAGTTTATATAACATTTTCAGCTTTGTTTTTTGTAGTATAAATTATATTACTCTTTTTTAAATTTTAAAAATCTTTTTTTAATTTGACAGATAGCATTATATTTATGTATCATGTACGACATGATGTTTCAAGGTGCATACATATTATGGAATTGTTAACTCTAATCAACAAACGCATTACATCACACAGTTATCATTTTTGTGGTGAGAGTACTCAATATTCACTCTTTTTGCATGCTTAAAGAATACAATATATTGTCATTAACTAGAGTCACCCTGCTATACAATAGATCTCTTGAATTTATTCCTCCTATCTAACTAGAATTATGTATGCTTTTGACCAGCCTCTCTTGGTTCCCTTTGCCCTGCTCCCCAGCCTCTGGTAACTATCATTTTACTCCCTACTTCTAGGAGATCAACATTTTTAGATTCTACTTATGAGCAAGTTCATGCAGTATTTGTCTTTCTGTGCCAGGCTTATTTCATTTAATCTAATGTCCTGCAGGTTTATCCATGTTGCAAATGACAATATTTTTTTTACGACTGAATAACGTTCTATTGTGTATATATATACCAGATTTTCAATTCATTCATCCTTTCATGGACATTATTCTTGGTCATTAGTAATTTTGAAAAATAATAGTAAGAGAGATTTGAGCTTTCCATTTTTTCTTGGATCTGTCTCAGAATCTGTACAGAAAAATGACTTTTATTTTGCTTCTTCTGAGTTTAAAGTTATGGCTAGTTTCTAATGAAAAAAATAATTAGTACTAATAATTCAAAATTCAGAACCATGATGAAAATCTTTAATTAAAATAATTTCCAAATTTGATTATGTACAATAAAGAATTTTAAATTTTCAGGGTATTTTCTATTTATGACTAAATGGGGGACATAGTGTTATGCACCAGAATTTGACCTTTATACATTTTAACTAATAGCACTCTAGTTACAATACTCAGGAGAAAATGTAAATATTAAATTATTTAAAAAATATTTTTGGTACACAAATATCAACAACTGGAGTAAAAATTTGCTTTTAAAAGCATAGAGCATTAATAGAAGCAAAATTTTTATGCATTTCAAAAAACTCAAAGTCCAGAGGAAAAATTTACTTATTTCTTTAAACCAAAGGTAACACGATCTTCATATCCACAGGGCAGATGCGAAAACATGTAATTCATATATTCAATATGTCTAATTCTGAAGAAACCACGTGAAGGAAAAGTTCTTTTGAAAAACAGATTGGTGAGGAACTGAAATTTTATACTATGAGGATCTATATATATGAAAGAAAGTAGAGTGTAGATATTTGCCACAACAGCAGCCCAATGACAACAAAAATGAGTCAAATGGATTTATTTATCTTGATACAGAAAAATACTAGGATGGCAGAAAGAGAAATATAAGGAGGCAGAGAAAAAATATTACTACATCAGCTCCATTAATATTAATAAATAATATTGAAAATAATTACAAAATACTACAACAATCAGAGTTACTTCAAACTTTGTTGCTTTAATTGAATTAGTAAAAAGTTAGTGTTAACTTGTCCAAAGCTGATCTCTTACAAGCTGACCTTCCAGAAAAGAAGTTGGGAGGTAGTCCCATAGAAAGTAGTCACAACCGAGTGTTCAGGCAGTCAGTTTTGACCAAGAGTAAGGCTGGGACCAGGGCTTCTGATCCTGCCGGTGAGAGGCTTGTGCCTTCTCAGCCACAAACACTGGACTGGCAGGATAGGACAGGAGCCACAGTTCTGCCCTGTTCTATTGCTGTTGTGCCTTGACTCCATCACACCAAGATGGGGCACTTTATCACTTAGAGGAGCTTAAAGAAAGCTTAAAGGCACATGCAGTCTATGGATCATGATGGCACTCCTTCACTGTGGCATGATACCCTGCTAAGCCATTGGGTATATACTGGGCAATAGGGGACCCACACACCTGCTACTGCTGTTATCTGTGAATTTTTCTAATAACTACTCTTTTAATAGGAGACCTAGTGTTTCGTGTGCTTGCCCATTTGCCCTTGTTTGTGAAACAGACAGCTTCACAGTCTCAACTTCCTAAGAGCCATTTCTGAATAAGCTGTATCATATATTTTAAGAACATCAGGGGGAGTTGTTTAGGTTCCTTAGAATTGCCAATATTATTGTTGAGCCTTGCTGTTCCTTTTCTTTAACATTTATAGATATTTGAAGAGCATTTAATTTTTATTTTGTTACAAGTGATGTTTATAAAAAATATAAAGAAAGCTGATAGTATTATCCGTTTGTACATATCTTACCATAGGTACACTGGTCTTTGATATAAGCACATTAACATCTAAGGGCAGATAACACAATTACAGATTTATGTTGACTTGAAAACTTTATTCATTTTCTTATACAATAAATAATGAGTGATCCCTATATGCAACATGACTACCATAACTAAAATGTTAGGCCTGTAGTAGGGATTTTTCTTAGCACAAGATGTCAAATGCCCACCAGAGCACGGGACCTCACCTGTGATATGACAGCTGAGTAGAAGTTGAGCAGCTATAGCTGAAAAGGAATCTTATTCCAGGCAGACAAATAATAAGCATAGGAGACACAAAGCAGGTGTTAAGCATGGCTGATAGAAGGGAATGAAAGTAGTGTCTTGAGTGAAGAGAGCAAGGAAGAGTTTTATACAACTTGAAGCTGGAAAATTTGGCCGGGACCAGGACATGTGGCTTATAAACCAAATTGAAAAATTATGAATTGATCCTGAGAACAGTGGAAGCTATTGTAAGGGCCAAAAACCATAAGCGGGGGGATGACACAATTATATGTGTTTTGAAAATATATCTCAAACTGTATTGTAGAGAATTCAGATTAGATGCAGTCAGGAAGTCCTTTCAGTTGTTCACATAAAAAAATAATGATAACTTGGGCAAGGTATATCATGGTACAGTCAGAAATAAGTGATCAGAATTGAGAAATTTAAGGTATTAAATATACTTGCTGATGATAAAATATGGGGGAAAGAGTAAGAAAGTGATTCACACAGTGGGAAGTATGATGGTGCCATTCACTGAAAATGGGAATACAGGAAAATGATTAGGGTTTGAGGAAAAAGATGGTGAGTTCAATTTTAAGTTTATTAATTTAGAGTGTTTTGTGACATTCTTCTAATAGGAGATATTGTATGGTCTGTTGTCTTCATTAATCAGAAGCCCAGAAGAGAGTTATGGGAAGCAGTTTACATTTTCCAGTTATTTGCAAATAGATTTTTCCATAAACAGGCAATAGAAACAACTGTGGGTCATTGAAGCAGAAGAGTGAGTTTATTAGAAGGATTTTTATTAGCTCAAGGATTCTTTAATGTGATCAGAGAACTGGGCTTGGAAAATACTCACAAGTGAAGACAGTAAGGTTACCAAATCAAAGTAAAAATCGCACCACGGAGCTCACATGGTAAAAACACTGATACCTCTTTACCCCGTACACCTCCCGCCCCTCTGTGCCAGGGGCTATCAGACGTTGCTGCAGGCCCTGCAGCTGCTGCCGCTGCTGTTGGACCTGCAAACGATAAGCTGCTGCTGTACCTGCTGCCAACACAAAAGTGAATCTTACACTGTTGGTGATTGTGCTCTTAGGTGGAGATTTCCATTGCTAGACATGTGTTTCTGATTATCCAACCTAGAACATATGCTTGTGCTGGAAAACTGAATCCCTGTAGCTTCTCTGAGATCCAGCCAGTCTCATTCAGTGGAGAATTCCTCACCCTTAAGAATGGGGTTCAGACAGTGAGCAACTGGATATTATGACAAATGTCCATTCCAGTCATTATACTAACTGTATATTGGATTCTTAAAAAATCTTTTAGCGAGAGTATACAGTAAGAAAATGAGAATACTTCTATTTAGAAATTCATCTATGTAGTTATTCCCATATGGAAGAAAATATCTCAGAAAGTGTCAATTGGGATTCTTCTTAATTTTTGTTCCTTGTGATGTTTGCTGAATGATTCAATATCCTGGGTCTTTCCTTTTATGATTGCCCTCATGCTGGAGTATACTGAGGAATTATGCACAACTCACATTGTATTTTATGAGCGCTCTCTTTGGAGGATTCTCTGCATAAGAGCATTATTACCTCTGATAAGAGAGAAAGAAAGTGCTGCTGGTCTAGACTAATGGTTAAAAAGAAATCGGATTGTGAATTTAAAGATGAATTAGTACTGAGATGAATTCTCATTTTGAGACAGAGTTTATCTGCTATAGACTGAAATATATCACCTCCACAAATTCAAATGTTGAAGATCTCACATCTCCCCTCCCCTCATGTTACTATATTGGAGATAGGGCCTTTAAGGAGGTGATTAAGATTAAATAAGGTCGTAAAGGTCAACCCTGATCTGATAGAATTGGTGCCCTTATATGAAGAGGAAGAGACACCAGAGCTCATTCTCCACCATGTGAGGACACAGAGAAGGTGGTTGTCTGCAAGTCTGGAGTAGAGGCTACACCAGAAATTGACCATGCCAGCCCTGATCTTGGACTTACCAGCCTCCAGCACTGTGAGAATCAACTTCTGTTCTTTAGCCACCCAATCTATGGCATATTGTTACGCAGCTTGGGCAGACTAACACACTGATATCCTCTCTACCCTTTACCAATTTTGTATTCACTATGGCTTCAGGAAGATGTGAGCAAACCATGGTGTACTCTAACTTTGGTTGAATAATGGAGGGGTAACTCTAGACCTTTAGCTTTACTATACATGATATTGTACAATATTATAATAATGTTTGAAGAATTGTCCTTGAATACATAGAATTTTAGTGACCTGTATTAAAGAAAACATAGTAACATTTACATATAATGTAATATAGATAAATTAATTTTTCTGAATTCTAATATAACAATGAATTGTATTTACTACTATATATAAATCAACTATATATTATGCAGAAAGTTTTACTGAGAATATTTAGAAAAAAACTTTTTATAAATAGTATGTCAATAAAGAAATCATTAAAATATACTAAAACTTGCTAAAATGCATGTGTGGTATATGTAGCATTATGAATTATTAAGGGTTTACATTCTTTTTATTACATATATTAATTTTCAAATATATATTTGATCTTTGATACTTGTTCACAGAAATGATGACTTTAAAAATCTACTCATGCTCATGAGTAATGACTCATGCTCAGCAACAAATACTGTATTATTTTTTGCAAATAAATGAAGTTTTTTATGAGCCTCTTAAAAGCAATTTAAGGTTTTGTAAGAAGAATTTAGCAATAATTGCTGTAAGAAATTGTATTTTACAAGAGATATTTGATTATATTTTTTGTGATCAAAATTTATACTTTCCATTCCCAATATATCTCAGATTTTAATTGTGTTTCTTTTTCCTCTCTGACACATAAACAAAATATAATGAAATCTTGAAAAAAATTGAATGTTTATTTTATTTTATTAACTATGAAATTTTTGTGGTTGACAAGTAAATAACACACGGGACAATATTTGTGGGTTTTTCTTAACTGAATATTTGATTTGGAAGTTGAAGGGCAGCTGAAAAGATATAATTTGTGTGAGAAAGAAAAAAATAAGGCGATTAAAATTCAAACCTCTTTCAAATACATTTGCATGACACTTTTAACCAATATATTCTTTAGTTTTATAAGAAGTTTATGATAATCTGTCAGTTAAAATTTAATCTAATTTTAGGCCATCATTATTTTGCCTTATTCCTCCCCATTGACTATGAAGGTTATAACATCGTAACTATAGAACCCCTAAACAAGCTGTTAGATATTTGCAATGCAGGTAGCTTCCTTGTGCCTTCTCTATACATTTTTAGGAGAATTTCAGCCTCAAACTTATTTTCCCCTTTGCCTTCCCTTGTAGTGTGGTACAGGCGAAGGACCCAGTCCTGACATTTCAGACCCAATTTGATATTTGATTTTTAAAAGAATAAATTAGGGATGCAGATAGATAGAAGGTGGAGTTGACAAGGGCAGGAGTGGAGGCATCTGGCTCTTAGGGGCAGAAGCTGTCCTGAATCAGATATTCAGCACATTAAAATAGCATAACAGAAAGATGTCTAGAGAAGACCAAATAGGAGTATTTGTACTAAAATAAAGGTATATCCTTGCAGGTAGATGGATTCAAACTGATCACTCCATGTTTCTCTTTCTTGTAAAGGTTTTACAAAAGTTCATTTTTTGCAATGGGATAATATTTGGATATTTTAATTTAGGGATTGTTTAATTCAGGAATATTTTATTTCATTGTTTCTAAGGAGAAAGCAATGTGAATTAAAGTGCTGAATGTGTTTTTTCAGTCTCAACTTGCCTATCTGGTGTGAAACCAAGGTGCTCTTTGTTTGCAAAAGCTAAACATTAGAGGAAATGAATTTTGAAAGCTTCCCTTTGAGAATCAGATCTCAGTGGATTCACAGCAGAATATTTTTACTCTATTAGAGAACTTTTACTCTAGAGAAGTATTACTCTGTTTAAAGAATTAGATATAAGGGTAGTTTTGTTTACTTAGAAAAAGCTAATAAAACTTCTTCCAGGCCAGAGCAAAAATTTAGAAGGAGAGGAAGAAGGGAACAAGATAGAGGATCAATGTGAGTAGAAATGATTAGAAGTCTAAGGAGAGAGGTTTTTGTTTCACTTTTCTCCTGGAATTTTGGAAGAGAAGAACTCTCAATAGGTGCTGTTCACTGTGTAGTAAAAATTCTATTGAGGCCTTTTAGGAAGACAAGGGGCCTGGAATAGTACCACTGTGTTTCCCACGGACTGGGTGTGATGGAAAATATCCAAGACTCTTAGAGAGAGATCATGCTGAATAGCTGTTTTGGGATCCAATGAGGACTGGCCTCAGGACCAGACAAGCATAAAATGGGAATTCCTCTCAATATCATGGCCTAAGGAAGGGGGCAATTTTTGCAAAGAGGTCAGGATGGCCGGAGGAGAGTGACTAAGGATAGAGTAATAATAGACTAGGAGTAAAAAAAAAATGCTTAAATGTTTTGGGGCCTTGGCAGTCATGGTAAGGATTTGGTTGTGTGTTCTAGATAAATGGGAACCCATTGCATATTTTGAATAGAGGCGTTTCATGATAAATTTTCATTTTAACAGGATTACACTGTTTTTTTGTGTTAAGGATAGAAAGATGGGTCATAGGGAAGGCAAAGCAGGGTAAAGAAAATATTATTGGAATAAACCAAGTGAAAGATTACAGTGACTTTGATTAATAGGTTAGCAATGAAATGAGTGAGAAGCAGTTGGATGCTAGATCTATTTCATAGGTGGAGTCAAAAAGATTTGTTTATAAATTGGGTATAAGCTCTGAGAGAAAGAAGTCAGGGTCCCATCAGAGATTTTACCTGACCATTTGCAAGGAAGAATTATCATTAATTGAACTGGGCAAGAGTAGAGGTAGAACAGGTTTCAGGAGTTGAGGTTCAGCAGCTGAATTTGCATAAATTCAAATTAGCATGGTTATTATACTTCCAAGTGAAATTGTTGAATATTAAGTTGTATGGACTCTGAAAAGTCCAGGAAAAAGGATCAGCTTGAAGATATAAATTTGGAAGTAATCAGTAGACAGATAATATTGGGCAACATGAAAATGAATGACATCCCCTAGAGGTTGAGTATAGATATAAATATGAGGAAGTATAAGAATTGAACATTAGAGAATTTAAGCTTTAAACCTTCAATATGATGAAAATAAAATTATAAAAAAATGATTGAAAAGCAGCAAAGCAGAGATGTAGAAGAAAGATCAAGGGATTTTTCTGGAAGCAAACAGAGAAACTATGTGAAAGAGTATCATGTTAAATGTTGTTAATTTACCAAAGATGCAAACTAAGAATTGACCATTAGTTTAGTTTAGACATGGCCTGTGCTCCACCTGTGCATCCTGCCCTCTCCTACCACCCCTGCTAACAAAACCCAACCACCAAACAACCAGTGATCTTTTTTTTTTACTGTCTACATTTTTGCCTCTTCTAGAATGTCATGTAGTTGAGTTGGAATTATATAGTGTAGCCGTATCAAACTGGCTTCTTTCACTAAGCAATATGCATTTCAAGTTCTCCATGTGTTTTTGTGACTTGGTAACACACTTCTTTAACCACCGAATAATATTGTATTACATGGATGCAGCACTCTTTGTTTATCCACTCACCTTTTGAAGGGTATCTTGGCTGCCACCAGTTTTGGTCAATTAAGTAAAAAGCTGCAGGTATTTTCATATAAATATGTTTTCAGCTTATTTGAGTAAACACCAAAGAATGCAGTTGGTGAAGTAGGTGATAAAACTACGCTGAGCTTTGTAAGAACCTGCCAAAGTGTCTGCCAAAATGGTTATGTCATTTTGCATCCTAATGGCAAAAATGAGAGTTCCTACTGCTCCACATCCTCTAACAATGTGCTATTGTCAAATTTTTGGATTTTAGCCAAAATAGTTATATTTCATTGTTCTTTTAATCTGCAATTCTTTAATGACACATCATGCTGAGCATCTTTTCATATGTTTATTTGCCATCTGGGCATCTTCTTTGGTAAAGCTCTGTTCAGAATTTTTGCCCATTTTTAAATTCAGGTTTTTATTTTCTTATTGTTGAGTTTTAAGTGCTCTTTGTACATTTTGATACCAATCCTCTATCAGATATGTGCTTTGAAAATATTTTCCCAGTCTGTGATCTGTCTTGCTGTTCTTTTAACAGCGTCTTTTGCATAGCAGAAGATTTTAATTTTAATGATGTCTAACTTTGTAAATTATTCATTCATGAATTGTGCTTTGGGCATTGTACCTAAAAATGTATATCCAAACTCAAGGTCACCTAGATTTTCTTTTATGTTATCTTCTAGGAGTTTTGTAGTTTTGTATTTTACATGTAGGTGTGTGATCCTTCTTGAGTTAGTTTGTGAACTCTTTCTAAATTCATATTTTTGCAGTCTACATCCACTTGAATGTCAAGTTCTGGCACAGGGATATTTTATGGGAACATCCAAAGCCATAGATGTCCATTCACTTACCAAATATTTATTAAGCACTGACTATGTGCAGAGTCCATTCTCGTTGCTGGCAAGGACTGGAATTCTCCCAATTATCTAGCAAGGCACCATCTGTCAAACTTCCTAGTCTGATTCCTTCATGTAAGCAAAGTTGAGGGCCCAACCTTCACTGACTGTACAGTCTGATGCTATAGTCATGTATAAGAATACTCTGTCTGAGAATACCAATGGAGCAGATTGCTATCCATGTCCTCTTCTTCCTAGACATAAAGCTTAACTTCATTTTACAGTTTTCTTTGCAGTTATATGGGGCCATGAGAATGTGTTCTGGTCAGTAGAGTATGAGGGGCAGTGATATGGGCCTCTTCCAGACCTGGCCCAGAAAATCTCTTAAGTGATCCTCCACACTCTCTCCTTCCCCCATTTACCAAATTCATAAAGAACATCTAAGGACTTAGCAGAGTGTTGGGCCATGAGATGAAAGTCTACTGGGTTCCTGAATCACTGTGAATCAGATCATCACACATCCTTCTGATACACAGGAACTGTGCATGAGCACTAATTAATCTTCCTCTAAGCAAATAAAGTTTGGAAGTGTTAATTACAACATTTAATTTATATAGACGAAACATTTATCCTAGCTCAACTGCTGCCTTTGAAACTCTGTGCAAATACCTCCTGCCAATAAATGCAAGCAATAGTTAACAAATTTACATTCTTAAAAATAAAAAGTAAAAACTCACATGCTTACAGAAGCTACTAAGTAATGTAAATGAGTGAAGCATGCTGGAAGTATGGCTGAAGAGATCTTATGCCTGGGCTAAGGAACAGCAGAATCACTCAAGTCTAGGCTTACTATTTTCTTGTGTTGTTGTTATGATTGTGTTAATATTTGTAAGATACTTGGGGTCTATGCCTTGGTTGTCTTATTCAGCGCATTATTCTAAGAAGTGCCTGGACCATAGATGACAATCAATACATTTGATTTTCTTTCTAAAAGGGAAGATTGAAGATGAAAATGAAATATAGGATGGAGTTAAAAAGACCTTTATATTTGTCAGTGCACTCCCCTTATCCTCCAACTGAGCATAAACATTGTAACTTACTTATTTTTACATCCTTATAACATTTAAAATCTTGTTTCTTATATATATATAATACTATCAATAAATGATTGTTGAATAAATGCTCAATAAATATTTGTTGAATTGACTTTTAGACTTGGTCTCTTTCCATAAATACGAAATGAATTCACTTTATGTAGTCTTTTAAAATTACTTTTGTCTATAAATTTATATTTTCTCCTCAGAGGCAAAACTCTATAATCAATGTGAAGGATTGTTTTTCATCCCCCTACAAAGTACGTATTTCTCCTGAAGAGGAAGTGCAAGCATTAGAGAGATTTAGAGATACCAAGAGAATTGGCAATCAAGTAGCTTAGTTTTTCTTTATTTTCATTAAAGGGTGAAAGGCCTTTGGAGTTCATGAGACACTAAAATTAATGATGCATCCTAATTAAGTAAATGTTCACCTCCTTTTCTTGATTGCAATACTGTATAAAATATAAGGAGAAAAAGATCAAATTGCTTCATATCAATCTCTCCATGAAAATAAAAATCCTCCCACTCCCTGTCAGTCATTCTCTTGAGGTCTCATTTTAGATCTCAAATTTCTTTTAATATTTTGCTGATTTTCACCAGCTTCTTCACTTAATTGTATTGTGCTTAGAGTATTTTCTTCATACAAGGGTTAGTACTTTTCACATAATGTTCAAATTTAAATGGATCTTATTCACTTTCTCACACTTAGATCGATATTTGTTATACCTGAATCATCATGTACTGGGGGCTAATATGTGTAAAGCTCTATGCCAGGTAGTGTGTTCTAAATGAATAAAACTATGTTACATAACCTGAATTCATTAGTTTATTTCTAGAAACCTAGTACTATATCTACTCCTCCCCATCCTGATTCCATCCATCCCTCATGTAAACTAGGTGGTTCCTGACTCATGAACGCTGGTGGTTTGTTCAGTACCTAGAAGAATGGAATGAATGACTGTGAAGCCAGAGTTTACTGTTAAACCATAAAGTTCCTAGGGAAGAAAGAATATGCTACTTGTTTTTCAACTCTCTTCATGACTGGCTCTATTGATTTCCTATTGCTTACAAATTAGCACAAATATAATGACTTAAAACACTAAAAATTTATTTGTTTACAGTTCTGGAGGCTGGAAGTCTAAAATGGGTCAACAGTGCATCCTTTCCTCTGGAAGCACCTGCTTCTTTCCCTTTTCCAGATTCTAGAGGGCTCTGTCCCTGCATTTCTTCCCATCACTCCAACCAATGCTTTGTCTTCACATCACTTTCTCTATTACCTTCTGCTTCCCTCTTGCAAAGATGCTTGTGATTACATCAGGCACAGACAGATGATCCAGGATAATCTCTACATCTCACCGTGGTTAACATAACATTTGCAAAGTCTCTTTTGCCATAAAAGGTAAAGAAGTTACCAGTTCTGGGAATCAGTATGTGAACATTTGTGGGGACATTTTTGTTTGTCATATAGATTGAAATCCAGTTATGAGGGAAGATTGTAGGCAAGTTGTATCTTACCATTTCCTCGAATATTTTCATACTTATTATTTATGTGTTTCAAAAATTGAGCAAGTATATGCATGTCAATTGGTATTGTGCATAAATTCATATTACTAGGCCAAATATATGTGAAATATTCAGAAAATATTTTGAAGAATGTTGTCATTTCTAAATATTGGCTACAAATTAAATACAATAAACTTTTGGAAGAATGTTAAAAGGGAGAAGTTTGATTAAGTATTTAGTTTCGGCCATTAAACATATATTTATTGAGATCCTTCTCTATGTATGGTGCTATGCTAGGTTATGGGGATACAAAGTGAGGGAGCTGAGAATAAATACAAAAAAACACAATCATGGTTCCTCATCCATGAACTGATAGTTGACAGCAAGTGCTTTGAAATAGGTTAAGTTCTGCACTCCATGATATGCATGTGGAAACTAATTATTAATCATATAAAAACACACATCGCAATACAAATATACCTTAACAAATGCTCCCAAAAAAGCTTCTACAAAGCACTATTTTTTAAGATTAGTGCAAAAAATGTTAATTTTATAGGAGCACACTATAAACATTTAAAAATGTTTAGATTTGATTCTATTTTTGTCTTGTTTAACCCAGGAATGATAAGCTTTTTAAAATAATGATACTTGCTAAATAGATTTTAGTGTTGATGTTTGCCTTTTAGATTTGTCATTTCCAAAAATAAAAATAGCTTGCATGTAATACTCAAATACTGAGGTATATAAAAGAACACTGGTACGGCTTAAACCATTCCAGAAAATGTCTGAAATTTTGTAGCTTTTCTCCAAATTAGAAAACTTTTTTTCCTAATGGAACACCCATGGTGTTTATATATATAACATATATAATATATATCTCATATATATGACAATGTTTATATCACAAAGCATTCTCTTAGTCATCTTAGTCTTTGCATTTTTTTTCACATTGTGTGGGCGTGTGTATGTATGTAGTTTCACACACGTCAGGTTACACATCTTAGTTTGAAATGACAGCTTTCCTCTTGGAACAATCCCATTTTCTATAATGTGAGGGAATATAAAATGTAGAACAGAGAGGTGACATGATGGAGCATGATATTGCAGCTGGTTGGAATTATCTACAATTTATATTTATTGTCTGAGGAAAAATAGTGTAGGGAACAACTCAATTCGTGTACAAAAAAAGAACACTTGAGGATATTTGCTGAGGAAGTGAAATTACATCATGAAATATTCCCCAATCATGAGAGGGCAGTGGGTTCGGGGATAAAGCAAGGCAGGAAAACAAAACTTTCTATAATGAAGAGTATTTGTTATTAACAAAATAATCTCTTGGAAGACTGGCTGCACTTTATCCTTCTTTGTACTACTTTCCTTTCCTTTCACTTATTCCCTATCCCAATCTCTTACAATGCCTGTCTTGGTAATAGAATTTAATTGATTTAGAATGAACACTAGCTAAAAAGTTACAAAACCTGCATTTAAAAATCCTCAGGTTACTAGTTAGCGTATGATTACACTATTCATTTAACCTCTCTGGTTGTCAACTTTTTCATCATCATAAGGGATAAGATTAAATGATCCTTAAGGGCCATTCAAGTCCCAATATACTTTATTTGAGATAAATATATTGACTCAGTTTATTTAGCAGCTTATTGATCTTATAAAGTAAGATGTGAACACGCCTGCACATATAGGTATTTATTTAAGAAACTTTAGACGCTTTCAAAGAGAAAGCTACAACAATAAAATAAACACACTAAAAAAAGGAAAATGAACAAATTTCAATATTTAATGAAGGTAATTGTATATCCATAAATGTGTGTGTCAAGTGTGAATTACTCTTATATGGAAAGAAAAATCTGAATTTAATTATCTTATTATAACTCATTTTTATTGTTAGTTAGATTTAAGGTTAAATCATCTGAAGCATGTCAATATTTTGCTTTATAATTGCTATGATAAAATGTATCTTGAATGTTACTTTTGAAATAGAAATTTTAGTGGGATAATAGGTAAGAAATATATTAATTGGCACTCACATACAGAACCTAGAAGCATACTGTGCCAGGATAGCAAACAAAAACATTACCAATAACACAAAATGTACTAAAGTACTGGCTGCAGATGTGCATTGTGATTATTCAAGAAAAGACATTCTCAACATAATATTAAAATGTATAAATTCTGGATCTGTCTAAGCACAAACAAGATCTATTCTGAAGGTAGAGGTCAGCTAGGAGATACAAAGCCTATAGCTCAATTTGGGGGTTGATCAAATGCAATCATATGAATTAATATAGTACTCCAATATTTATATTGTTTAATCAGTTTTAAATGTTATAAAAACTATTTTAAAGTTTGGGAACTATGGGTCACAAAATTAATATTTTTCTTATCTTGCCCTTTTAAAAAAAATATTTAAGAACAACCTCCACTTACTTCATATATAAAATAAAAATGTTAATGTTAGATTGTTCTAATTTAAGTCAGGATGGGTCCTCAGTGCTTTAGGGAGCATGTTGAGGTCTTATAGGAAAAGCACGCTCTCTACTTCTCATAATTGTCAGCGTTGTATTTGTAATGAAGTAATTCCAAATATCCATTTCCTTTTTGTGCACCTCAGATCCTCCTAGCAACATCTGTCAGGCTCTCTGAAACACACAGACATGTACAGAAATCATCTTCTTGGTAAAATGAGACAACTGAAGAGAAACTTCTGCTTTAAGACATCATTAGAGCTGGAAAACAGCCTGAGAAGAGAAAGAAAAAAAAGTTATAGCAACATACACTAATTGAAGTTTTTTTCCCTTGCCATATTTTGATGGTAATGAAGACTACAGATAGTTTGAGCGCATACAAATTT
This sequence comes from Lepilemur ruficaudatus, assembly GCA_963574885.1. Taxonomy (NCBI): domain Eukaryota; kingdom Metazoa; phylum Chordata; class Mammalia; order Primates; family Lepilemuridae; genus Lepilemur; species Lepilemur ruficaudatus. Next base: position 15,407 of record CAUYRT010005321.1, read on the forward strand.
CGCCTTGATAATGTAATATACCACCTTTCTTCTGGGATTTTATACTAGTGATTTCTAGGCTATTGATTATTTAAATGAATTTATTCTTATCAATGGAATTTTAATATCATGTATTTTAGATGAGGTTAAGGCCATCCTGTTTGCATCAGGAATAAATTTTGTGCCAATTATCTTATCCTTTCATGTTAAAACTTGAGGATAAGGGATTACAGCAGGACTGACAACAGCAGAGAAAAAAACTTTAATATCAATATTTTACCAGTAAAAAAATCTTGTAATTCAAAATTGCTATGATTTCTCTTAGAGCAAATTTCCTTTAACTTTTTACATCCAAAGGGTCAGATTACACTTGAAAACTAAGTTCACACAATTTGCAAGACTTGTTATTCTCCACACTTAGCTACATATGATATAAGCACAGTCAAGAGCTGTTTGGCTTCTTCCCACTCCTACACCTATCTACTCTTCACATTATGAGCATGCACAGGCTGGGGGTGCTATAGACTCAAGGAAAACCAGAGGGCATCATGAATTCATAGTGTCATCACAACATGCAAATACCCATTTGGACAGTACTAATTTGTGTCTGGTACAATTGAAGCCAAGATGCACATTTAGTAAGTAGTTTCTGTATCTTTAATTTACTTGCAAAATGTGAAAAATAATCATTCCCATTTTTGAAATTGAAATAATATCATATTATAGAACATGGCCAAAGAATACCGGAAGCACGGACACGGGCTATATACTAACTATAACTAAAACTATATTTTTTTAATATTAAGAAAAAAAAGAAAGTAAGAAATAAGGGAGATACTCCATTAGCTGGCAAGCAAGCAGGGATGATGTATCTGCTTTACCTGTCTTTGGGTTTTTAATGCACTATACAGAAGATCTTAAAGCTTTCATACTGTCTTCCTGAAAGCCTTCTACTTCGAATGGACTCTTACATGCCACTACTCTCCTAGCAAAGAACATTTCCTCTGACCCAGCTCGTGATTTACATACAGAGAGAAAAACATGAATGGAGTGGGGGTGGGGCGGTGAAAAGCGGTGTGTTTCCTTTTCAACCTACGAAATAAGATTACTTACCAAGAACATTTTTATCCAGGGCAAATGTTTACTCCTTCTATCATTCGGCGCCCCAGTCTCTGCGGGAAATCAATTTCCACACTACCTTTCCCTCCTGTTTCTTAAACGAGCGAGAGGCGGATGATGCTCCAAGCCGGGTGCGGAGGCGGACGGGGGCGGGAGGCTCCCCGCGCCCTTCGCCGGATCCCAGCTCGGAGAGCAAACGGGGCGGGGGCCCTAGGGCGAGGACTCGGGGTGGGGAGGGGGTTCGATCCTCAGCCAAAATACAAATCATCTGCAAACGGAATCACCAGCCGCGCAGTCACACAGGCAATGCCCCTGTGTGGCAGCACGTTTCGAAGAGGAAAGCGAAGTTCCCGGGGTGGGTGGGGGGGGGGTTCGGGGTTGGGGCTTGGACGGGGTGGGGAGGGGGCCACGGAGAGGAACAGGGAGGAAAAATAAAGCCACTCTTACCGATCGACCAGGCGATCGTTTGTGCAGTATCTGGGCACAAGAATGGCGAGATAACGCGTTCGGCGGCCAAGCCGCTTCCAGCACCCTCTCCCGGCGTCAGTGCAGAAATCGCGGGGAGGCGCGCGCCGCGCGGCCTGTCGCCTGCCCCCCAGGGACGGTCCCCAGGACCGCCAAAGCTCTGGCTTCTCAGACAAGGTACTTGGGGCTGAGGCTTCAGATGGAAGTCAGCTGCCTTGAGTCGCGGACCCGGGCGGGCGCTGCCTCCGCCGCCGCCGCGGCTCCCCGGGTCCCCGAGCCCGAGCCTCCCCGCACAGCGCCGAGAGCGCCCAGCACGCGGCCTCGGAGGCGTCTTCAGCCCCGCGACCCCCGCCCCCACCAACCCCATGCAAATCGCTGATGATTTGGTCATCGTATGTGAACGGGTGGAGTGGTTCATTTGGGGCTGGCTGTGTGGGCTTCCTTACTACGCCTCCCTCCGTTGCTGGGAGTGAAAATGTCCAAGGGAAATGCCAGTGAAATGCACTGACGGAATACTATTAATCCTAATAATAATGTTCCCAACGCAGGTAACTCTTAAAGAACTGAGAGTGGGAAGATCAGAGCAGGATTTCCGAAGCGGTGCCCTCTTGAATTCTCATTGGATCCTCCCCAGCAGCCTAAATCATTCTTGCTGCTGTATCTATCAGGATGACTACAGCCTTGCTCACTAGTTCTCTCTTTATCTCCTTGTCTTCAACACATCCCTTTACTTCTCTTTGCAGATTTATCTGTAGTCCACCTCCTGTTCTCTGGGGTTACACGGCTTCTGTCTTTCCCCACTGGATGGGGGTGTATAGTTTGTAAATTTTCACTTTGTCGGCTTAAGGATCACCACAAATAAGCCCCCTCATCTACCCCCAAAATAAAAAGCACCTCTTTCACATTTTGCTTTCTTTCCTTGGGGGTGCGTGGCTTTCTGTGTGACTGGTTTTCACTTGGTTACATGCCACCAGGAACTGCTGGTTATTTCAAAGTCCCACCGCCCTGCAGCTCCCTACTTTACCTTGATTTGGAAGATCATGGAATATCTGTTTGAATTTTGGATGTATTTTTCTCACAGTCATCTTGCTTCCTGAAATTTCCTCTGGTAAGTTATTCTCTTTATATGTTTTTAGAAACTTATTGCTAGTGTTATTTTTAATAAGCTTTGGTTTTTTAAGTGTCTCATCTTTTACATTTTGGCTACTTTCAGAATTCAGAGATCTATATGACCGCATTTATTAATTAGTATGTTAGTTGCAATTGCACTATTGAGATATATCCTGGGGTAATGAATTACCCCTTTCATAATCTTGTGTTTGTTTTTTTTTTCATTTCTGTCCTCATTTACATTACAGGTTATATAGACATTAACTTCCTTTCCCTCCCATTAACCCTTCTCAGCACTCATTCTTGTGCCATTTGAAAGGTCAAATTTTATGTGTTTATCTAAGAGACAGTTTAAAAGAGACCTGACAATCGCAGGGACCAGGAAAGTTCACTAGCCTCTCTGATCTTCAGAAGGTTGTTCAGGTCAGTATTTGTTCATAGTAAACAATTAGATGACTGAGGGAGGGCTTTATTGTAAAGTATGCTTTAATGATTTTAACAGGATCCTAAGCACTAAAATGCCACTGAGTGGTAGGAAGAGGAGTGTGCGTTTTGAGGGCACCATTTTTTTCCTTACAACATTTTAAATCACACACGAACACATTATTTTAGGCACTGTATTTCAATTCAGGCATAGTATTTGGCTGTACATTTCTAATTTTGTGAATTAGCTGGTGAACAGTTAATTGGAGAGGGAGTACCCATTTCAGGAAAAAAAGAAGCTATCAGAAGAAACTACTGATTATCTTGGTTCTATTAAATTGAAATTCAGGGACAGACTTTTCATGAAAAATGTAATTGCTTCACTCTTCACACTTGCTCACCCCCACCCTCTGTTTTTAATGGGTATGTTAATATGGTCGGTGTTTTTTCTTTTATGAACATTTCTTTAGGCTTAACTGATAGAATTATCACATCCCTTTTCAGTATAGCTGTGTTGAGAAACATTTAAAATCTTTGCTTTTACTTCACATATTGACGTATATCGAGAAGAGCATGGTGTTCACTGAATGCCAAACCTGCATGTACCAGTAATCTCTAATACGTCCTGAGGGTTTTCTCTGTGAACACTCCCCGCCCCCATTAAGGACAAGTTCCTGGTTTCTACATTTCCTATAATTAGGATAGATTGGACGTGAGAACCTATTGTTCAAGCTTTTCTTTCTTTCCTTCTTTTTTCTTTCTTTCTTTTCTTTCCTTTTTCTTTTTTAATTTCTCGGAAAGAACTATTCCTGTCATCATTGATGGCTGACGCGACAAGCCAAGCACTGCTTTTTTAAATTCAAAAGCCCTTTTAGCTTCCAGACATAAAAGTACTCCAGCTGCAGCGTCACCCATCCCCCGTCTCAGGATTCAAGGGCTTCCCCGCTCGGCTCCCGCCGAGACTGTGGTCCGCTCCGCCAGGCGCCCTCCCCGGTCACTAGTTTATACCTGGTCTCCTTCCCAGTCCGGTCGTCCTGCCTGACAAGCTTGGGCCACCAGCGTCCGTGACTTCATTTGAAGAAACAAGGGCTTGGTATAATTCACCAATTCAGACACCCTTTGGAGGACTGCTGTTGTTGCGCAGGGGTGGAGGGAGGAAAAAAAAAAAAAAAACTTTCAGTACAGTCACATCTTTTCTTCTTAACCAGTCTCCTGCAGCGAGGCACAGACACTGGGTCTCTAGGTAAGTGCGTTTTGCTGCGTTTTAACCCGAAGCTCGCGCTGGTGAACGCGGCTCCCGTAGCCGAGAGCGTTTTCACCGGAGGCTATCAACAGGCGACTCTGCCCGGGGATCCCCCCAGCCCACGGAAACGCCTGCGTCACCTGTGCTCAGGGACGAGGGGCAGTGCCTGGCCGACCAGCCCGCCGCAGCTTGGCGCTGGGGACCGTGTCCCCCGCCCCGCCGGCGCGGGCTCCGCGCTCAGCCCTGCGGCGCTGTGTACTCCGGGCGGGCGCTCGCAGCCAGGGAGCGTGGGGCGCGCCAGGGGGTTTCATCCTTCCAGAATGCTCCATTTACAAGCCTCTTCGGGCCCAACTTGAGCATACCTCTTCTGTTCGAGAACTGACTTGTGAGCTCTGTAATCTTTGGACATCTTTCTGTGTTATTTATTATTTTTAATGAGCTATACCTAAGACGAGTAAATGGCAGTTCTTCAGGACGCCTGCTTTATCATACCCAATCGCCGTCTCCATCCAGCCGCTAAGCAAGGGTAGGAATTGCTGAGTGGCTCCCTGGGCCCCGAGTTAAAGTATGACTGCTGGCCGCCGCTCCCTCCCCCCCTCCCCCAACTCCCAAGAATCTGGAGGGCGATGAGCAGAGGGAAAGGGACTTGGGTTTCAACTTGGCTAGAGCTTGGAATATAAGGTATGAAGTTAAAAGCAAAGAGTGAGGGTTGGGGCTGTCTAGCTTATATTGTGCCCACTTTATGTTGGTCTTTTATTTTTATTTTCCTCTTCTCCGGAGGGGTTGGGGGTGGGAGGTAGGAGGATCCGGGACCGGGAGCGCTCTCCTTTGGCGTCCACCGGAGAGGGGGTGGTGCTTCTTGGTGGCTGGTTACTGCTGGTTCTGCAGCCAAACAGTGGCAGAGAGTTTGTCTCCGATGTTTCTGATGGCTGTTCTCGTAGACCTCGTCCCCAAGAGTTGAACGAGAGAGCCTTGTACTTTGCAGTAAAGGGTTGAGAACGTGACCAACCCTCTAAAGCAGGAACTGCCTTCTAATGGGAATCCGGCTGAGAAACGCAGGGCAGGCGCCACTTCTGAAGATAAGATGCATGTTCCCAGCTGTGCGATGCCCACCAGCTGTTTGATACAAGGAGGAGGCGACTAGGGTCTCATATTAACCCTAGTATCCCTTACAGATATTCTAGCCAGTCAAATGTATGTAAGCAAAGAAGACAGCACCAGGGTATAAAACTGTCACAGCAGCTTGGAAGACAGATGATTCAGATGTGGGGGACTTTCTTTTGCGTGCTATTCAGATATGTTTGTCATCATGCAGTTAAGCAGGTAAGGACTGAATAGCTGTATTTTGTTGACAGTCATATTACCTGTGTGTGACCATCTGTGTTGATTTTTCCCTGTTGTAAGAGATGGAATATATGCATTTTCAGATAGTCCTGCTATGGTGCATAACTTAATATTTACAGTCACCAATCGGTTTAAAACCATTTAACATATATTCATTTAATTGTTTAACGTGAATTTATTTAAATGTTTAGCAAGGTTACAAAAGTCATAAATTAGACCAAGGTGAGAGGAAGAAATGAGGAGGATAGAGAGTTAGAGGGAGGGATGTGTAACCCTAATGAAATATGGAAGATGGCAGTTGCAGACATGCGTTAAAACATTGCTTCTTGTTAAGGTTCCAAACCTTAATAGATGAAGGGATAACTGGAGAAGTATTAATGGCATGTTGCACTAGCAAAGTAATTTTGACTACTTGAGAGAAGTGTTTTGTAGGTATTTCCATGTTATTTTCTCAGTCTTGAAAAAAAAATTCATGTGGTGGGCGTGGGGTGAGTTGTCAAATAGAATGAAAAAAGAAGAGATTGCCCAATGGCCGGTTCTGTACGACCCCAGGACAGAAATCACTGGGCTTCCCACCAGTTGGAAAACTGGAAAAAAAAAAAAAAAACAGAGCAAATTTAGAAAATTATGGGAACTCTCCCCAAAGTAAAACTCTTTTTAAATTCAAAGTTTTGTATATGTGTAGATTGAGCAGCTGATTGCTTCTACAACCAGATTTGACTCAAATAAAATGATAAATCAAATTTTGAATATTTTAATAAGTTGTGTTATTATTACTGATACCGTTTTGTTACGTTTGCTCACATGTTGAAGGAGTCTGGAGCTTCTACACAGTGAATCAAAAAATGTTACTAAGACATAATCATAAAACTATTCCATTTGATAACAACACTTTCTCTTCTCTAAGAAATTGTATTCTTTAAATTTTCTGTGGAAATATTTTTAGTAATTACAATTGTTGACATGGATCCCTGATCAATAATTTTTTCTACTTGTAAGGTTCACTAATAAAATCTTGAAGAAATAAGAAAGGTAATTGCAACTTTGGTTTGTAAATTTGCAAAGTTATGGTGCTTTTCTTAGTTTGATGCAAAAGGTAGTTTTTACTCGACTGGAGAAAGTAATTTGTTGATGAATTCCCATCCCTCAATTCGTCTGCATTTTATACTCTGGAATTTTATTGTAGTAAATGGTAAATATGCTCATTGTGTATATATATATGTGTGTGGACTAATATATAGACAGATGGAAATTCATTTTTGGGCGGATGGAGAAGGTATTTATTTCAAATAGGTGTTGTTTTAAAAATATTTTCCAAATGAAATAGACATGATACCATATAATAATCAATTTTATTTTTTTAATCAGATAATATGGATTTCATCCTCTTATGGAACATTTTCTTTTAAGCAATTCACCATAATAGTAGGAATGTACATTTGTATAAACTATAGTACATCTTGATTTTCTTCATGCAAAATAATTGGTACATTATGGTTAAGCAAATCAAACTTAAATAGGAAGAAACCATTGGGACTCAAAGTGTGTGTGTGTATATATCATGTATACAAAATGGTAGGAGTCTACCATTAGCTTGACTCCTAGATTTGTGTGTTCTTAAATAAAAGTAGAATTTCTTTTCAGAATAGTGCTTTTGTGTGTTTCTTTCTACAAGTACAAAGAACACTACTGGTGAGATTTCCAAACTTTGATGTTTCATTATCAACATATGATTCGATTTCCTATATTTCCTGTTATATTGAGTTTTTTATATTATCTTTAAAATGAACAATTGCTGACTAGAATAAGAGTCTAAAAATTTTAGTAATTTAGAAAATTGGATATTAGTATTAAAAAAGTTCAGACACAGATGGAAATATGACACCAATCAGTGATGAGTTTAGCAAGCATTTTTTTTTTCTTAAAAAAATTATCCTAAAGGTGTTTGGATATTATGATTATGGCTTATGATTAATGATGTACTCTTCTAAGACTCCTAATGTCTTTCTCTTTCACCTCCTAATAGTGAGTTATTGGGAAAAGTAGAGTGATGATAGATCTAGGATTTCTTCCTGAATTTCAGTTTTAGTTCTGTGTGATTAATGTGAACCTAGTAAGATTTCTTGACCACTCTTCATTGATTTTTCTCATCTGTCATGAGGAGAAAATAATATCTACTTTAGAGAATTGTAGATGAAATGACATAAGAGATGAGGATGTTTTAAAAGGACAAATATGAAAACAAAGTATGTTTTTCGAAAGGTATCATTTAACTTTGAATTTTTAATTAGTCTTTTTTTGTTAAAATTGTAGCTCCACATAAGAAGTAATGTTGACTCAACATTTTTTTAATACCAGTATCAAATATTCTTGGTCTATGGTGTCATGGTGCCAAATGAATTTAATCAACATTTCCTTTGTTTTGATAGTGTATAATTAAAAAAAAAACTTGAAATAATACACTTCCTGAGGCACATTAGTTCTTTTTTACAGTATATTTACCTTTGCTTTAATTCAGTTCTAGGAGAATAGTCACTTTTACAAAATAGTTGCTCTTTATTGGTTTCTCACTGTCATTTAGTAAGAGGAAAGTGATTTCTTAGATTTATATTGTCAACCTAATGATCTCTGTTCTTAAGTGAAAACACACTCAAAATATTCTCATGTAATAACTTCAAAATGTAGAAACTTACAAAATGCCAGAGTTTATTTTCTAACATCTTTTATAACTCATATTTAGTTTACCAGAATTAATTAGGGTGACATCTGGCATTGTCGGTATTTTAATTTAGCAACTACTTGCATAATTTTATTTAGACACTTAGGAGTATAGTTCTGACCAGTTTCTCCATGTAGTACTATATGATTTCATTATTTTAATGTTTATTATTCATAAGTTCTAAAGGAGAGCAAAATAAAAAATGTGTTTGAATATTTTTAATTGCTAAAGTATGATTGTAATTGTTAAAAGGGGATAGTGTGATAATGCTTATTCTGTTCTAGGAAAAGAAAATAAGTCTCCGAAGATGAAATGATGAAATTTAATCACGAACACTAATACACTAATAACCTTTCTAGTGAAGATGTACCTGGAATTTCTGGCCTAGTTTTTTTTTTTTTTTTTCCTTTAGGAGTATCAGATAGCTACTGTAACCATTTTATACTGGTCATCAAATATCTTCATAAATAATATTTTAAAGCTTTTAGCACTATCATTTCCAAGCATATTTGATGAGCTATCGAGAATGCTTATATCCAGTTGCTCACTTGTAGAGACCTATCCAGTTTTCCTAGATAATTACTTCATAAGCTATGAATCCATTTCTCTATACATAATGTCTGACATAAAATATTTATGCAAACAGTTCTGTAGTACTCCCGATTTCATATTCAAAATACTAATAAGTGACTACTTGATGCTCTATTAATGAAAATAAACTAAATTATGATTCACTAACAAATTTCTTTTGCACCAAGATTGAAAGATATAACTAATATATTTTTAATGATTTGATTGGATTATTAGATGATTTATCATGAAATAAATAGTTGTGCTAATTTTTAAGTGCTTATTTTTAACCAAGACAGTATTAACTGAGATGTGGAAACATGATATTCAGTCTACTAAATTGAGAAATCTTATAGATTTTCATTCTCCTATATTCATTGTTATTTCTTAATAATCACTGCTGATAATTTCTCAAAATCTTATTTTTTAAGTTTATAGTTAAAAAAGTATTTATCTTCAGTGTGACCTATTTTTACTTATAATTTTTTTAGAAGTGTTTGTTTTAATGCCTAAACCCTAATTTACTCAGATGAGATGTGGATGCCTTTAAGAGCACCCAAAGCAAAACAAATTCCCTTTAATAGCTAATAAAGTAGCTACCATATTATAGTTCCAGCAAATTAAATCTATAAAATACACATTTATTGATTAAATTAATAAATATGTGAACATTATATTCAAATGTATTGTAACTCTCTGCTATGTAAGAATTATTCTCTCATAATGGTGTGTTTCATTTAAATTCCATTATAGACTTATTGTGAAAGAATACTTATAGATAGACTTATTTTTCCTGATTTCTGTGAATATCAGCCAAGCTCATCAGGATTGAGCTGTTTTTTATTAACTTTTCTGGACTGTTGCATTTTGTTAATTTTGAAAGCCATCTCTAAAATATTGCACTATTAAAAAACAATCTAGCCTTGGGAAGACCAGAAGTGAGTAAGCATGCACTTCAGATTTTTCAATGTCAAATAGTGCCCAGTAGATAACTATGCTGTTACTTTATAGACCCATTTGATGCTCACTCTCACTAATGAAAAATATTTTCTTTAAAATCTTTCCCATGATGTTCATAAAGATAAGCCAGTTTGGAAAAGAGTGATTAAATTAAATCAAAGAATAAATCTGGAGAATAAAGCGTGGGTTTATTTACATATCATACTAAAAATCACGTATGTTTATGCAGGTTGAGTATAATTGTGTTCTGTGTAATAGCGTTGATATATATGTACTTTTAATATGCATAAGTTTTTTGTGACTGCTTTTAGATATTCAATTTAATACTGTGTGCAGAATCTATTTCTGTTATAACTAAAGCAAATATAAAACAAAGATTAATGAAACCAGGAAGTTTCTGGGATAGATAATATATTCAAGTGACTTTCATGTCTTTACTGTGGTAACATTTCTGATGGTTTGAAAAATCAGCCCTGTAAATGTATACATAGAGAGATGAGGCACTGTCTTTTCAGGAAGTGCCCACCTCTTAAATGCTAATAAACACACTCTAAATTTCTAGAAGAAAAATCATGAAAGGTTGAATAAATTATGCAGCAAATTTGCACAAAATGCTATCTTGAAATAATGCATGCTTTTCTCAACATTTTATTATATGACAGCAAACATATTAATACAGAGAACAAGTCTAGCTTACTCAAAACATTTAAGTTGAATGGCTCTACTTGAGTTTATAGTAATAGAATTTCTTATTATTCATCTAGACCAGTCACTAATATACAAAGATATAATCACAGTGCATTTTATAAATGTAATATATAATATTTTTAAGATTATACCAAGTAATAATAAGGAAGAAGAGTATAGGTCCAAAATTGAGTAATCTAGAATTTAAAAACTACCAATTATCAATAGCAACAACACCTAGAAAGTCTATTTTCTGTTCCTAAACACTGATATCACTCCCAAGGGACCTTTCTATACAGCTTGTTAATTTTCTTTAAAAACAGCTTCATGAATAAAGAGTTATGATGGAATATATACTTCCAGATTTGTAAAATATACCTATTTCTACTAATTAAAAGTTTCAGCCTGTCATTACAGTCACTCAGAGGCAACACTGTTGTTTTTCCTAATGTGAACTAATGGAGGTGAAGCCAGTCTTCTCTGTGAATTGAAACATAAACTATACAGCTAAGCAAAAGGGATTCCCAAGACATTTCTTAAATGACAGTCACTATATCTTTCAGAATTAACTTCTTTTTTTTGATTAAAGTAATGTTTTAGGCATCTTTCTCACTTTTTAATTTTTTTTTAATTTCAGAATATCATGGAGGTACAAACTTTTGGTTACATGAATTGCTTTTATATAGTTTGAACCAAAGTTATAAGTGTGTCCGTCACCCAGAGGGTGTGCATTGTACCCTTTAGGTGTGAATTTACCCATCCCGTCCTCCCCCCTTCCACCTGCTTGACTTCCATTGAATTTTACTGCCATATGTGCACATTAATGTTGATCAATTAGTTCCAATTTCATAGTGATTACATGTGTTTTTTGTTTTTCCATTATTGTGATACTTCACTTAAAAGGATGGCCTCCAGTTTCATCCACGTTGTTACAAAAGGTATTAGTTCACCACTTTTTTATGGATGAGTAATACTCCATGGTATACATATACCACATTTTATTAATCCACTCATATATTGATGGACACTTGGGCTGTTTCCTCATCTTTGTGATTGTGAATTGTGCTTCTATAAACATTCACGTGGTTTTTTTTTTGTAAATGTCTTTTTTTCCTTTGGGTAAATACCCAGTAATGGGATTGCTGGATCAAATGGTACTTCTACTTTTAGTTCTTTGAGGTATCTCAATCCATAGAGGTTATGCTATTAATAGTTTGCAGTCCCCCTCCCCCAACAGTGTGTAAGTGTTCCTTTCTCTCTGCATCCTGCCAGCATCTGATGTTTTGGGACTTTTTGATAAAAGCCATTCTCCCTGGAGTTAGGTGGTATCTCATTGTGGTTTTGATTTGCATTTCTCTGATGAGTGGAGTCATAGCTTATGGATTTACAAGGCTCCTCTCCTTCTAGCCTCTCCCTGCAAACCACACACACTTTTCCAATACATTACTCTTTGTTTAAGAACTTTTATTTTACATCAAGGACATATTATTGACATTTTTAATGTATAGCTAACTTTATATTTTGGCTAAAAAAGTAAGAATAACTATGTTTGAATAGTAACATAAGTATAGGAAAATAATTCAGAGCATCTGTGTTTCCTGTTAGAGTGAACTCTGGCAGATTTTCATTTGTATCTTTCTTTCATCCAGCCATAGCATGCAGAAATTTAACACATCTCTTGTTCAACCCATTTGAAGGACAAAAAGCAAAAAGTCACAATCATATGTATAGGCCAAAATTAATGTGAAAGATCACTCATGTCATCATTGCTTTTTAAACCTGATACTTAATAAAATCAACTCTGATTTAGAGTTCTTGAATCCGCAACTCTAATATAAACTGCTGTGATTAACTATTAAAATATTTTGTTCTATTTATTCAATGATCTTGAGTAATTAAGGTATACAAAAGTTTAATCTGTTATCACATTCTTTCATTACAAAAGTGATAACAATTTGACATGATTTACTCTTTTCGATATCAATTTACATAAATATAAGCTGAAGATGACAATTTATTTCCTCAGCATTTGAAAACAGACAATCATTAACTGTTCATTAAAATTTATCTATTATCAGATTTTGGTCTCAAATAATAGTGATTACTGTGATTATCATTCAGAAGATAATTTCTGACAAGTTCAGACAGCGTGATTTAAAAAATTGCCATGGAGTGTGTACATGGTATGCTGGATATAGCTAATATTCAATAGTCTCTATATGCCAGAGTAATATCTCATTTATTCTTCCTGTTTAATATAATAATTTCCTTCAAAATTTGGCTGGTTCTTTTTATATAAAGACTGTTTTCAAAAATATAGATTTTTAAAATATTTACTTTGCATTTCTTTTGAAATAGTATCTCAAAACTATTGAGTTTGGAAAAAGTTTGGACTATTTTAGAAGTTAAATTAGTGTATTGACATAAGAGAGCCTTGGAAATATCCAGTGTTCTCAAAATTGTAGATTGGAGAACGGTGATGGAAGCAGAGGCTTGTTGTAAGAAAAAGAGCTTAGTTAAACAAGCCAGAATATATTACGAATACTAGGCATTGTAAGGCCAAGTACTGTGTAAAAATGTGGGCTATCCCCGCCTCTGTCAACTGGGTAAGTAGTGCTAAGGTTCATTGCTAAGGAAGAATTCTTTAATTAGAAATACCCAGAGTTCTGACATGCTTTATTAGATGGTGGTTCACAGGGCATTGGAGAACAGCAGATAAAGATTTAAATACTTGATGCTGGTTTGGTTTGCTTGCCATAGGTCACCTCCGTTTTATTGTTAACTTTGGCTCTTTTTCAAAAATACATATTGGATGTCTGATGAATTGTGAACATGGGGTAAATTTTGAGAATATAGCCATGAAAAGATACAACCATTGCTCATAAAATGTGTATGGGTTTTTGCTATTTGGAGTACATTTTGTTTTAATTAATCCAGTAAATCAAATTTAATGCTCGACCACTCATTTTATTTTCACACATGTCCAATTTTGATATTGTAAATATAACTCTCTTGGAGAGAACAGGATTGTCTAATTCTTTGGTATAAAGAAAGGTCAATAAAGAATATTTTCTATGCAAGGTATTAATAGGTAATTATTAAAAAGAAATGGAGAAACCAGGACTGAAAATAGTCCTGAAAATAGTAATAATAATTCTCAGGGTGATGATTTAGTTGATATCTAATTGTGGGTTTTTTCCCCAAAAATGTTAGTTTCTTTTAAATGAAAATATTTCAAAAGCTTTATTTTTTTAATTTTTGTAATTATAATTGATGAAAAATCAGATTAACATTACAAGAGTTTATAAATTTAATTTTCTTATTTCACCCATTTATTAATACATTTCATTTACTGAGTGTCTTCTACATGCCAGGATATCTTATTGGTGATACAGATACGTCAGTGAGTAAAACAGACACAAATTCTTGCCTCATGTTGCCTAAACTACAGTGGAATTATTGTCCTGTGAATTCAGTGACATCTGTAACCAGGAAGAGGACAAGGTTAGGGGTCTACTAACAATATTTATAACCACGTACTCCTCAGTTAAAAAAGATTGACCATTTTCATTTTTTTACAGATGAATAAAAAGAAACTGAAGATTATTATTTTGAAATTTTAAAAGTTTTTCCTATGGCTTAAATAATCAGGACCTCTTTTTAACTTTATAAAAAAACATTTACTGATCCTTTTTTGAAAGTTCCTTAAATGTATTATTGCCTTTGTCTGTAACTTTAGAAGACATACCCTATTTATACTTCTCAATAAAATAAGTTCCAATTAAAATTCTCATTTCACCTTGTAGGCCTGGTTAACTGCAGGGTAAGTTTTGGTCCTGTTATAAAACAAGACATTTATCGTCCATTTGGTTACCAGACTCCAAGATTTCTTTATCCTATTATTGAGTGTTGCTCTTAGATTACATTAGTAAGCCTTTATTCAGGACAGTATGATTGCCCTGGCTAAACAAGTATTATACTTTAAGTTTTTATTCAGGATTATTATTATTTTTTAAAAAAAGCATTGCAAAATTGAAACTAAGGACACTGTCCTTAAAGGGCAAATGTTAGTTATCTTTGTACTTGCATAGGTTTTCACATAGTATGTATTGAATACGTTTTTTGAATTAACTATTTTTCTCAAATTGTCTTAAATTGATATTTACATGACAAACTTCTTTTAATAGCAAAAAATATTTTACTCTCTTCACAAACTAGAATGCTTTTTTATTACTGGACTATATTAGAAAAGGCAAAATTATATTGTCAGCCACAGTAACAATATTAAATCTTGGTATCTGCGAACATTGTTTCTACTCCATTTCTGTAGATCCTTTTAATGTTTATTTTAACTGGTTTTATATCTCACTGTTTTGGTAATGAAAGATATTAATTACAATACATTTTCTGAAATTGTTAAAAATTATTGATGACACTTGTTAAAGACTAAGGAAACAGACTTTAACCAAGGGGGGCTTACTACAACAGGACCTTGTCAATAGAAGACAGATATTTGGCTCATCTCTGAATATAATAAGGAAAAGTGAGAACTTACAGCCGAGCAGTAGGGTG
>CAUYRT010005323.1:0-50547 GCA_963574885.1 Lepilemur ruficaudatus
GAGGTGCAAGAGCACCATCATTTTTCATATTGAGTAGTATTCCATTGTATACATATACTATATTTTATTAATCCACTCATGGATTGACGGGCACTTGGGTTGTTTCCACATCCTTGCAATAGTAACTTCAACTGTTAATGCTAGTCTTTTGCATTTTAATTCATTTTAATGGACTGGGCAAGAAAATTTATTCAACATGTCCGGGTTTATTCATAGCCTTCTACTATGCGTGTATTCTCTATACTGTTGATAAAAGCATCGACTTTTAGCATATCTTCAGCACAGAAGCAGTATCTTGTGGTACTTTTTCTTATGATTGAATATGTAATAATAATGATGTCATGATAATAAAATAAATATAAATAAAGGCTCCTTAGAGGCAAGATAGAAATGGTTTCTGTGCATTGGATACTCCCATTTGTTCATTGTTTTAATCATGTCACCTATTTTAATCCACCTTGGGCTATGAAGAGCACGCCTATCCTTGCAAGCTCATTTAGAGGAACCAGGAGCTTCAGAGATTATTCCTCATTTCAGGTAAGTCTATAATCCTTTTCCAGTAAAAACAAAAATGAGTCACCAGGGGACCTCAACCAGAAGCAGCTGCAATATAAGATTATATAACCTAAAAAAACCCCAAAGGTCAATACCATCAGATAAATCCGTATTACTCTAGGTTCAGCCTCTCTTACTGTTGTAAGGGAATTTAGAGATCCATGAAAGAGGAACAAACAGGAGGTAGCTCTAAATGTAGCAGAGGGCTTTGGAATGGCCAAAGTCAGGTTTTACAGCCTGACTTAGGAACAGGCATTGCTTTGCCAAGCCCCAAGGTTTAACATTTCAATTCTCAGGGGCCTCAAGGCCTCTGCTAGCCCACCAGCATAACAAGAAAAAAAAAATGCCCTCAGCTTTGAGAGCTGTAATAAAAGGGATTACTCAGGAAGGAGAGCTCCCAGGCAAGCTGGGAGAGAATGCTGCTTGCTGCATGAAAGAAAAAAGGAGGAATGAAGACTGGGTTTTTCCAGACTTATGCCCTTTAAAAGTTCTTGACCCAAGTTTAGAATTTCCCAAGTAATGTCTCCCTGTTCCAAAAAGCTCAATAAAAGCAACTAACGTACAGCATCCCAAGCACTGATGAATGAAAAAACAGTTTATATTTTAAATATAATTCTGATAATACTGTACATATCTTTGCTATCACAGGGCTCTTTCTTTTTTACAAGTTTAGCATCAGTGAATGAAACTGGCAGGATGGTGAGGAGAATAGGAGAGGTAAAGGAGTAAGAGATTGGTAATAAAGATTAATGGTCCTGTAGTAAATGTCCTATGTAGTACTTAATGATTAAAGGGTAACAACAAAATAAACAAAGGATATAAAGCGGAAGAAAAGTATGTTAAAAAATTCAGACACACTAAAGAGGGAAAAGCAATTAAGGAGGTGCTAAACCAAGCAGTGTGACTTAGGTAATTAGTGCTAGGTCATTGGCCTTATGATAAACAAGTTTCCAAAACCACTGCAGCACACCTTGCTAAGTTTGTATCTCCTGTTCAGTTGGGTGCCACAGCAAATACCAATGCAATAACTTTGCCCTATACCGAAATCTGCATACACCAGCTCTGCAATGGGCAGAATAGGTTAAAAGGACAACTTTAGCTCCTTCAATGATCAGGTAGACCATAATTTTCCTAATAGCTCCATATTAGAATAAAAGAACAGAAAAATATGAGACAGTCTTTTTCATGAGTAGAAGAGAAAGTTAACAGTTCCTGTGAATACCTTAAAATAAAAATTCTTTTAAAAAGATGAAAAAGTTTCTATTTTTTTTTTTACTATAACATTACAACCTCCCTCAAAAAAAAAAAGAAAAAAAAAAAAACCTAAAGAAAAAAATACAACCATGAGTGAAAACTGTTCTTGAAAACTTTGCAGAATTGTAACAGCTTTCTCTTGGTTAAATTGATTGGGATGGCAACATTATAAAATGACTATTAGGATTCATTGTGCACAACAGAAAGTGCTGAAATGTCAGCAGACTATATAGCAAAAAGTAATGGGTTCTGAACCCCTGTTAGTCAAAAATGATTTTGTTTCAAATTAGAAATTGATTTTTTTTGGACACAAGCCCGTTCCAGGCTTCCGGCTTCTACAGCTGGGCCCGGGAGAGATTAACCTCCACCACAGCAACGGCTGGCCTGATGATACCTTTCAAAGTGCCTTTTTCAATTGCTGCTTTCTATTGTTGCTGTGGTCTTAACCAATAACACAAGTTATTTGTCCTTTTGCTATTACACTGTATTCTTCTCATTTTGCTGTTTTATCTTAGTGCTGACACACAACACAAATTTGTTGGCAAGTTAACAGAAGACTATGTTAAGCCTTGTGGTATAACCACCACACCAATTTTGACTGGTTCCCCACTCTCCAAAGTGCAAAGATGAAGAACAGAAGAAGCTGAAGTAAGAGTTTTCCATCTCTGAAAAACTACTAACAGAGAAGTAAAGAAGATTCTATCTCACAGAATGAGCCTCCTCAATTTCATTTTTGTTTTTGGTGGCAATGTCTAAAAAGCAGCTTCTAAGCTGTCCTAATGCAATAGAGGTCTGCATACACTTTTGCCTTACATCAGACAAAATGTACTTTTGCTTTTGTTTCAAATTGTGGATAGTCTGCCTGCTGAAGTTTGGACTAATTATCATCTCCCAATTATCTAAGAGAGGATTAAACAATTTCCAGATTAATCATAATCAAACCCAAAAGGCATGACAGAGCTAGAATGGCAGCAGGGAGAGAGGTACACCAGCAAGATCTTCTCATAAAGCACTGTCCAATTTTTAATAAATAAATGTGAGAATGACTACAGAGATTATGAAAAGTTGGTTGCTTAATATCAGAGGTAGAAAGGTGCTAGCCCAGTGGACAAAAGAGATAAATAAGAAGGAAATCATGGTTACTGGCTGTGAGCAGAAAAAAAAGGTATCTGGGAAAGAGGTGTGAGCAGAAGAGGGCTCAGAGACCTTTCTGGCCCCCTGTTTCCTGTACATCTTTTCTGTACAATGAAGCTCAGACTTGCTCCACTCTCTTCCAAAGTCATTCTTTTAAGGATGCCAGGATAGACTAAGCCAAAAGCCACTCTAGGAATAACTGGGAAACACAATTAAATTTGTTTCACTTGACACTTCACAGTTACTTATAATTGATTTGTTTTAAAAATCTACCGTGCATACAATAGCAAGTATTACTGGCACTTACAAGGTTGCTGGGCAATACATGCTTTAGACCTGGGAGGTTTTGTTTTAGGCACATGTGGAGTTGTCCATGAACTCTTCTCCACACTCCCCTGTGACTCCAGTCAATTCAGCATTAACTGTAGTTGGAAGGGTTTACTTTTCCAGGAGAGATTCATGTTCAATTGCTTGCCCTCTTTACTCACTTTGAACATTATTTTGTGTCTGTGACCATATTTACTGCTGAATAATTCTTAAAGTTAGCTGCTTGCAAAAAGAGGGATAAGTTGGATACAGTTTCTCATACCAGTATTCTAAGAAAACTGAAGATGCATTCCACTAATCTAGCAGATGTGCTTACCTGTGACCTAGTAGGTACATGTCGGCTTGTAACATGTAACTCTATCTCCGCTGAACTTCAGACGATTGTAGGAAATCATCTGAAATTCACTGGCTAGAGCTGCCAACAACCACTTCCCCCAACAGCTTCTCATTTTGCTACTATAGATGCTAAACTTACCTTTTGGGGATCTATATGTATCTTTCTTCTGACATGTCCCCAGGGCATCATCTTCCACATGTGATTGAAACTCAACTATCTTCTTCTCCTTCCTATTCTCTCCACTGTTCAGGGAGTCTTGGTGCTTTTGAATGGATGGTGATGTTCCAAGCAGCCAGCCATTGCATTTTGACTTTAATAAACTAAAAGAACAAACATGAATGAACTGTAGAAAGCATAGACGGGGTTCAAATCATAAAGACATTTAAATTCAGCATGAGTTGAAATGCAATTTGTGACAGTAAGAACTTCCTTTTACCTATTTTTTTTATTGTGGTATAATTTAAATAATTTACTCAAGGTCTATTTTGTGTCCCGCCACAACAATTTTGGAGAAGAAATGGTCTTCATCCTCAAAAAGCTTACATTTGGAGTTGGGGGAATAAGACTCAAACTGATGAAACAGCTAATCTAGCCACAGAGAGTATGACTAAGAACCAGAATATCTATAGAAATAAAAAGTATGCTAAAACAAGACTTGCATATCTAAGATATTTTCCAAGTACTAAAAATGAACATAAGGGATTAAAATATCGCCAACGTACCTCAAAATGCATTTGTGTTTCTCATTTTCGATTGTTATTGTATTTACGTCTACCCAGAATATGTACGGAGTAGTGCAATAGCGCATGTTTCCATTATGTAGTCCTTACATAATTTTGTTAAAAAGTCAACAAGGCAAACATGGAATAAAAGGCATTTTAATGAAAATGAACACATGTACATACATGTTCTTTTTTCTCTCGCTCATAAACTGTGCTCCCACTATTAGCACATTTCCTCTTATAACATTTTACTACCTTACGGAGAAATATTCAGAGGATGTGTTATCCCTCTCACTATTCCGCCAGCCTGTTCCTTCTAATTTAAGTTCACCACAAACTCCTAACACTTTGGTTTTATCTTCTTCATGCCCATAAACAATGTGAAAATTAAAGTTAAGAAGACTGGGAAACCGGTAGAGGCAGCTACTCAAAAAGTAAGATTGTAAGAATTATGATGTTTAAATTCCCTAGAAGCAGAGGGAATCTCTAGACAAGAATAAGTTGAATGGAGTATTACTAGGCCAATCATTATTCTAGGTGGCCCTTGATTAGGATTCAAATTATATAAGCTTATATAAATATCACTGGTTTGTGTTAATCGGAATTTTTAGTAGTGTTTGCTCATATCATAATTTATTAATAAAAACCAAGAAATTAAATGGCTTTATGCTCAAAGTGATATAATAAACCTAATATTTATATGGCTTTATATGGACATAATGAAATATATTAAATTTTTTTTTTCTTTGAGACAGGGTCTCTTTCTATTCCCCTGGGTAGAGTAGAGTGGCATCATCATACCTTACTGTAGCCTCAAATTCCTGGGTTCAAGTCCTCCTGCCTTAGCTTCCCGAGTAGCTGGGACTACAGGCGTGCACCACCACGCCCAGCTAAGTTTTTCTATTTTTGGTAGAGACGAGGTCTCACTCTTGCTCAGAGTTGGTCTCGAACTCCTGAGCTTAAGCAATCTTCCCGCCTCAGCCTTCCAGAGTGCTAGGATTATAGGTGTCAGGCCCTATTACTGTGCCTGGTCCTATTAAATTTTTATTCTTTCCTTTTTTTCTTTTCTTAAAACAATCTTATCAGAACAGAGAGATCATTTCCCAGTGCAGACCCACCAGTAGATGTGCACCTCAGGTTATTTAACTTTTACTCATGGGACAGGAAAATAGGGAGAATAAAGGTACCTCACTGTGAATGTTATATAAATTTACCTTAACACAAAAGCCCCAAACCCAGGCAAATTCAACAACTACATCTCTGCTTGTTCTTGCAGAAAAATTAATGTGACCATGTCTACTAGCTTCCCAGAAATTCATTCATTGTCAGCTCAGCGGAACTCCCAACACTAGCTAACGCTGATCACTCCCAATGCTGATTGCTTCCTGCTTCTTACAGCATTTTACACAGAGGCTTTTCTGACCTTTATTCAAAACCTCATCATGGTAATCCTCCATCTCAACTGGGAACTTGGCTTCTAATTTTCCTAAAATAAACATAACTATATGAAAAAATTTCTTGCTTCATTTATATTTATTTCCATATTTACCCATCAATTATTTCCTCTCTTAATGTCGCAAAAGAAAATTATGCCTTTTATTTACACTCTTGCCACCATCTTGACCCATGCCCTCTGTGACTATGGCCTGTCAAACATTTCTTTTTCTTATAACTTACAAACCCCTTCTCTCAGTTGGATTCTTCCCTAGGATTTCAAACAAGATCAGACCTTCTATTAAAAACAAAAACCTAAAGCTAAAACCAAAAACTCTTCCCTTAAATGGGAAAGTATATAATACTCAGTGTCAGCAACAATTCTACTTTTAAAAATTTATCCTACAGAATTTTATGAACAACAGCCTGAGAATATTTGTTGAAAGATGGTCAGTGCAGAATTATTAGTAACAGTGAAAAACTGAAGGCAAATATCATTCCAAAGGAGAAGGAATAAATTATACTATGTATCCCTCATAAAAAACAGTATTCAGCCATTAAAAAGAATGAGGTAGTTCTTTATACTGATGTGGAGAAGCTTTATGACATGCTATTAAAATAAAATAAAAGCAATTTGCAATAATAGCATATATAATGTGATCTCATTTTTAAAAAAACAAAAATATACCAAAATATTTTTAAAGTTCTAGATGGATAAATGACAAAATAGAAAGGAGAAGTAGAAATACGATGACTGAGGGAGACTTTTATACTTTAATTTATATACCTCTGAAAGTTTAAATTTCTTCCAATAGGCATGCATTTTGTAATTAAAAAACAAACAAAAAACTGTTACCATTTCCCTTCTATTACCATTTCTTCTCTCCTTCCCTTCTCTGTTGAAAGTCTAGAAAACTAACTTACAGTAATTTACCTACTAGAAATACTATTTAAAGAACAAATTACAAGGCCCTTACTCTTTTAAACAGTCTTGCTTATTACTAGACCACCCCACAGCAATTGACTTCTTTCTTAAAACTTTTTCTCCCTTGGACTTCATAATACATTATCCTGATTGGGTTTCTAGTTTAAGGAGGCTTCTACTCAGATTCTTTTACTGGGAACTCTGCTTTCTTCCCCTTAAATGCAGACATTCCAGAAGATTCTGTACCTGTCCTTCTCTTCCCACTTAGCACTTTCTTGGTGATCCTTGCCTCACTTTTATATCATCAATTATGATTTCTAAGCAGATTCCTCTAGGAACTGATCAAGTATCTGATGAAAAGCTGTAAAGGGATGTCTTGTCCTGTCTCCCAATCCAACTCATGCTAAAGCAATGCATAATATTCATCTTCAAATGACTTCATCCATCTGTTTCCATTCTTACTTAATGATATCATCCTCCCAGTCACTAATAAAAAAACCTCAGTTGTCTCAAATCCTGCTTTCCTTATTCCTGTTCAATAAATTGCCAAATCAATCATTCATTTATATATTCATCAGATATTTACTGAGGAGATACTATATTGGCCTGATACATGCTATGGAGCTGGGGTGGGCAAAAATACGAAAACAAACATATATTGAGTACTTGATATATGCTAGGTGCTGGGTATACAAACACGAGTGAGAACTGGTTCCTGTTCTTAGAGTGATTTTAATGATGGAAACAGATGTGGAAACAGAATTTTTAATGCCATATGCTAAATGCAGTAATTGAGGAATACATAGGATGTTAAGGGAGCACAAAGGCAGGGCACCTAACTCTCCCTGCATAACAGAAGGGAGATTCCTGAAGCATCACTAAATCTTTGAGGAAAAGCAGGGGATAAGGAAAAATGGAAGGATGTTATAGGTGGAAGAAAACAGTATTAGCAAATATACCAATAAGTAAAACTTATTACCACCTATTTTGCACAAGTTAAACAACTTGGTATTGTAATAGCATTAAGTTTGGGGTATGTGGTAGAAACAGAGGTGAAGCAGGTGAGATGGGGCAGGTCAGATCATGAAAGGTTTTGTTTTCCATATCAAGGACCTTGAACTCTATCTTGTAGGCAAGGTGTAGTCACTGAAGTTCTACAAGGAGAAAAATGACATGATCCAACTTGTATTTTTGAAAAACTACTCTGGCATCATTTAGAAAATGGACTGCAAAAAACTGCATGAATTGGAAGGCTGCTAAAACAGCTCTGGTCAGAGATGAGGGTCTGAAATAGAGAAGCAGCAGTAGGAATGGAAAGGAAGTCACAAAAAAAAAAATTGTACCATTTAAAATTGGCAGAACTTGATGTGGAAAGTGAGAGAGAAAAAAGTCAAGACTGATTGCCAGAATTTTGGGTGGGTAAGCAAAACAGAGGAGATTCAGGGGAGGGTGGAGCAAATTAAATGTAGTTTGAGGTGCTTATGGAACACTGAGAAGGTATTTCAAGAAAGCAACCTGATCAATAACTCTGTAGCTTTTTGCTAGTTGGTTGATTGAGTTTAAGAGTGGTGAGGTTGAGAGAGACAGAGTTGAGGATGTATGTGCTATGATTTCAATTTTCTTGCTGAAGGAGGAGATAAATGCATTCTGGAGAGTGAGACAAGTGAGTACTGAGACAGGCGAAGGTTTGGAGTATGTATTGAGGGAACTCAAACTAGAGATGATGACAAGGAAAGGACTGTGCTAAAATTCTCAGGGCCTAACAGAATTAGAAATCCTAAGTTTGTATGTAGCATGGCTCAGGTGCCCGGACGTAAAAGTAGAAAAAGCAGCCTGAGAGCCTGATCTAGGGTTTGGATTTTATTGGGATGGTGCAGCAGCATGGAGGTCATGGGAAATGAGTATACTGATAAGGAATGGTTTGGGTCAACCATTCTGTCCAGAATGTATCCACAGAAGAAAGTGGAGCAACAAGGACTGAAAGACTGGCAGAAAAATGAGGAGAAAAGAAAGATTATGATATTTCCTTAAGGTAAAATACAAATAAAATAATACAAAACAACAACTATAAAACACCTATGGGACATATGAGAACATGAACAAAATGAAGAAGAAGGATACCAGAGTCAATGATTTTTGTGATGAAACCCCTGTGGATGACAGCAAGGTCTGGAGGGTGTATCTGGAGTGAAGTGATGAAGACAAAAATTATTTAGCTATGGCAATGGATAGATCAACCACATGGATGGTTGGAATCTCACAGAACGATGGTAGGAGGTGTAGGGGAGAAAGTGACTTTGACCAAGATGTCAAAGTCCTGGTGAGATAATGCTGGAAAGCAAAAGATGGAAAAGAAAGGATGGACTGCAGTAAAACTAGATATATATTTAGATTCACATAAAGAAGGAGGTTTGCAAGAAAAATGCTGGCACTCTGTCTCTATTGCTTATCACATGTGACAGAAAGAATATCCGCTGTTAGAAGTAGTGTTCTCAGAAAAGATGCTGGTTTTAGGAAGTGATTCACAGCCTGGCTACACATTTAAGTAATCTGGGAAATTTTTAGTAAGAGTGATAGACTGAGTCCCATGCACTTGTAGACACTGAATTAACTAGTTCGGACTTCTCAGAGTGTTAGGATTATGGGTATGAGCCACTGTGCCTGTCCAATTTCTGAACCAGCCATTTCTTGAAGGAGACCTGGTACCTTTTATTGAAAAAAAAGAAAAAGCTATTGGATTACCATGGCTCCTAAGTCCTTACTGTGGACAGGGCAAGAGAATATATGCATGTCTATATATATATATTTCTATATCTAGGTATATATATTGAAAACCATGAGTTTATAGTAATATCTTCAATTTCAACTCCAAACCAACTGTATTCATTTTAGTTTCCTCCCTTTCCATATATATAACTCTCTTCTCCAACAATGAAAAAATCTCCTGTCATTTTCCTTTATAATTATTTACTTAACTAGTCTTTCTGTATGAAAACAATATTCTATCACCACAGCCACCGATTCCTTACCAGCACACCCCTCTTACACCACACTGCCCTGGCCTGCTTCTGCCAACTCACTTCTATATGAACACTGTGAGAGACCAGAATATGCCTCCCCCAAATGTAAAGGATTGTTGAGCTGAGGACAATTAAGAAGAAGCAAATGCAGGAAAGCTTTCTGTTGCCCTCTATTTGCCTAAAAGCAGGACACAGATAAACAAAGACAAAATATATCCTGACCCCCTTCTACTAGGGAGAACAAAAGGTTAATCACTGAAGACAATTCTAGACCCTTGTCATCTGGACATGATGCCAAAGGAATCTACATTAACAAGCTTTACTAACTAGCTTTTATCTGCCATTTATCTGCCTTTCTGCAAACTGCTGCCTTTAGAGACTCAAAAGTCCTTTTCCTTTATCTTGTCACTTCTCTAAAATTTTACCATTCTTTGTTGAGGATGCTATATGAGCTGGAATTCAAAGCCACCTCTTTGAGAAGTACTCATTCCCTGAGTGTCTCCTGTGTATATATGAAATATACATATTAACAAATTTATGTTTACAGTTTTTCTCTTGTTAATACGTCTTTTGTTATAGGGGTCCATTTCAACTAAGAGCCTATGGGGGCCGGGCGTGGTGGCTCACGCCTGTAATCCTAGCACTCTGGGAGGCCGAGGCGGGTGGATTGCTCAAGGTCAGTAGTTCAAAACCAGCCTGAGCAAGAGTGAGACCCCGTCTCTACTAATAATAGAAAGAAATTAATTGGACAACCAAATATATATAGAAAAAATTAGCTGGGCATGGTGGCGCATGCCTGTAGTCCCAGCTACTTGGGAGGCTGAGGCAGAAGGATCCCTTGAGCCCAGGAGTTTGAGGTTGCTGTGAGCTAGGCTGACGCCACGGCACTCTAGCCCAGGCAACAAAGTGAGACTCTGTCTCAAAAAAAAAAAAAAAGAGCCTATGGGGTTGAAGAAAAAATTATTCTTCTTCCTCTACAGGTGCCCTACCCATCCCTGACTGGGCTACCCTGGCTGCAGCCAGTCCTCCTCATCACTCTTGGTAACAAGATCTATGCAGGGCCAAGCTCTACGTGGATACCCTCCCCCTCATTCTGCTCAAGCTCCAACACCAAACACCTGTACACTCCCCACTGTGCACAAGCTCTGATACTCAATGCCAAGCTGCCCTTCTCTGTGGATGCCCTTCTCACACTATTCAGGCTCCAGCACCTCAAGATCAAATTAATTTTTGGCTAATATGTGAGGTGGGGATCAGGGTTTACCACCCCACATCTGTATCTAGTATATCCAGCATTACTTGTTGAAAAGACTTTTCTTTTTCCAATAAATCACCTGGCACCACTGTCAAAAAGCAGATGAGCATGGAAGTGTGTGGATCTGTTTCTGATATCTACTCTTCTACACTGATCTATTTATCTGTCTTAATGTGAATACCAACTTGTATTGATTGTATAACTTTAATTTACATATCTGAAATTAGGTAGGATAAATCCTTCAATTTATTCCAGAATAGCAAAGATTGCCATTGCTATTCTAGGCCCTTCAAATTTCCATATAAATTTCAGAATAAGTTTCCCAAGTTCTACAAAACAATATGTTGGTATTTTCACTGAAATTGCATTTAATCTAAGCTTCAATTTGGAAAAAAAAGGATATTTATAACAATATTGAGTGTTCAAATACAAGAGCACATCTTTCTTTCCATTTATTTAAGTATCCTTAAATTTGTCTGGGCAGTATTATGTAGTTAATACATACATAATACAATGTGGAGATTTTTTACATCATTTGCTAAATTCATTCCTAAATATTTGATGGCTTTGATGCTACTTTAAATGCCTTCTTTTCTTTTATATGCTAATTAATGTTATTATATAGAAATAAAATTGATTTTTATACATTGAACTTATATTGTTATTATGTTAAATTCACTTAATAATTCTAGTACTTGTCTCTACAGGTTCCTCAGGATTTTTCCATATAGATAATCATGTTATCTGAGAATAAATACAGTTTTAATTACTTCTTCTCAATATTTTTCATGCTTGATCACACTAGCTAGAACCTCCCATACAATGCTGAATAGAAGTGGTACTAGTGGACACCCTTACCTTGTTCCTGAAAGTGTTTATCATTAAAGAGATATCTTTGCTGATACCCTCTATCAAATATCTAGTTTGCTGAGAGGTTTTTTTTTTTCCTTATAATGAATGAGTACTGAATGAGTTATGTCAAATGCTTTTTCTGCATCTGGTTGAGATGAAGTTTTTCTTTTTTTAAAAAAATCTTTTTTATTATGTTAATACGGCCAATTACATTGATTGATTTTCAAATGTTAAGCTGACTTTGCGTTCCTGGGATAAATCTTATTTAGTCAAGCCGTAGCATGCTTTTAATATATACCTGGACTTATTTTGTAAATATTTTGCTACAGATTTTTTTGTTTTGTATTTATATTCATGAGGAGAACTGGCTTGTCATTTTCTTTTCTTCTAATCCCTTCACCTGGTTTAGGCCTCATAAATGAAGTGGAAAAAGTTCTTCTTCTAACTTATTGTCCAAGTGGTTCTCAAGTGTGGTAGGAGAGAATTTTGTCACACAAAGGCATATGGCAATGTCTGCAATGGTTTTTGATTGTCACATTGAGGGGTGCTACTGGGATCTAATGAGTAGAGGACAGGGGTGCTGCTAAACATCCTAAAATACACAGGACAACAAATAATTATCTGGTTGAAATATCAATAGTACCAAAGCTGAAAAACCCTGCTCTAGTCTCTGAAATAATTTGTGTACGATGGATATTATTTCTTCTTTAGATGTTGGGTAGAATTCACAAGCGAAATCTTGATGGGCCTGCAGTTTTATTTATGGAAAGATTTTAAATTAGAAATCAAATTTCTTTTTTTTTTGTTGAGACAGAGTCTCACTCTGTTGCCCGGGCTAGAGTGAGTGCTATGGTGTCAACCTGGCTCACAGCAACCTCAAACTCCTGGGCTCAAGCAATCCTTCTGCCTCAGTCTCTCAAGTAGCTGGGACTACAGGCATGTGTCACCATGGCTGGCTCATTTTTTCTATATATATCTTTAGTTGGCCAATTAATTTCTTTCTATTTATAGTAGAGACAAGGTCTCGCTCTTGCTCAGGCTGGTTTCGAACTCCTGACCTTGAGCGATCCCCTCCCGCCTCGGCCTCCCAGAGTGCTAGGATTACAGGCGTGAGCCACCGCGCCTGGCCAGAAATCAAATTTCTTTAACAGATATAAGGCTATTCAGATTTTGTACTTTTTTTTTGCATCAGTCTTGGTGTATTGTTGATTTCAAAGAATTGATATTAAGTTGTCAAAAATACTTGTAAAAATATTGTTCACATTTCTTAATTACTTAAAAAATATCATTCTAATATTGGTAATTTGTTTTTTTCTCATAGGTTGATAATCTTGAAAACGATTATTAATTTTATTTACATTTTCAAAGAATCAACTTTAAGCTTTGTTGATTTTATCTATTGTTTGTTTTCTTTTTCATTGCAAGACTTACCAAAGAGTAGCTGCTGCAAAGTTGAAAGCAGAATAGAAATATAGTCAGGTATTGCACAACAATGTTTCAGTCAATGACAGACCTCATATACTACTGTGGTCCCATACAATTACAATGCTGCATTTTTACTGTAACTTTTCTATGTTTAGGTACACAAACATAGTGTTACCATAGTGTTACAGCTGCCTATAGTATTTAGTACAACAACATGCTATACAGGTTCATAGCCTAGGAGCAATAGGCTCTATCACAGAGCCTAGGTGTGTAATAGGTTATACTATCTAGGTTTGTGTAAGTACACTCTATCATGTCTGCACAGGGATGAAATTGCCTAACACCACATTTCTTAGAACATATCTTGATCGTTAAGCAACACCCGACTATATAGAACGACTACAAATTGGGCAATCCTGGAAGAAACTTAAGTTCTGACACAAAATGCAGAGATATCATCAATGTCCTGGACTTCAGGTGAGGCATTACAAAGTCCATATCCTAGAAAAAGGCATACTATAAACCTTCCTTAACAAAGACTAAAATCAAGCTTTAACAAAATACACAAAGAAGAAAGAGTTTGGAGATTGAGTCTCACTAATTTAGTGGGGCTTGGAAAACATTCTGGGCTTTCCAGAGATCTGTCCTCACTAAACATAAAACCAAACCTAAGTTCAAGGTGACTAGCTGGTAATTAAATAGTTGATGATAACAAAAATCAATACTCTTCAGAGAATAATAAAATACACATCTCTAAATGCATCATACATAATATTTAGGATACGACACGAATTACCAGACACGAAAAGAAAGAAAATGCGACCCATAGTCAAGGAAAAAAAATCAGTCAATTAAAATCAACCAAAAGATGGCCCAGATGTTGAACTTGGCATATAAGAACTTTATTTAAATTTGCTATTATAAATATGTTAGTGGACACTGTCTTAGTTTATTTTGTATTGTTATAAAGGAATACTTGAGACTGGATAATTTTGAGAAAAGGTTTATTTGGCTCCTGATTTTGATGGTTGGAAAGTTCAAGACTGGGCATTAGTATCTGGTGAGGGTCTCAGGCTGCTTTCACTCAAGGTGGAAGGCAAAGGGGAGCTGTCTTGTGTAGAGATCACATGAAGAGACGGGGAAAGTGGGGGATGTGCCAGGCTTTTCTAAACAACCAGTTCTCAGAGAAACTAATTAGAGCGAGAACTAACCCTCAGTAGAGGGCTATAACCTGTTCAGGAGAGATTCATCTCATGACCCAAAGACCTCCCATCAGGTTCCACTTCCAATTTTGGGGATCAATTTCAACATGAGGTATGGAGGGGACAAACAGCCAAACCAGAGCAGACATAAAGGAAAATATGGTCTTAATGAGTGAACACATAGGCAGTTTCAACAGAGAAACTAAAAACCTAAAACACAACTAGATGGAAATTCTAGCACTGAAAATTACAATGAATGAAACAAAAATTGAAAAAAGGAGATAAAAGAACAAAGAGAAAGTAAATTCTATGACAGAGTCAATAGAAATGACCTAATCTGAAGACTAGAGATAGAAAAAAGCTGAAGAAAAATGAACAAAGTCTCAGGGATCTTAGAGATAATATTAAGCTATCTAACAGATATAACTGAAATACCAGAGGAAAAGAGACCGAGAATGGGGTTAAAAAAAAAAAATTAAAGAAATAATGGACAGTTAACATCTCCTTAGAACAATGATACTGCCCCAGAAGACAGTGGGGCAGCATCTTTAAAGCACTGAAAGGAAAAAAACAAACAGAACCTGTCATCCGAGAATTCCACATCTCATGAAAATATCTTTCAAAAATGAAGGAGAAATAATATTTTCAGATAAACAAAAACAGGGAAAATTTGTTGCCAGCAGGACTACACGAAAAGAAATAATAAAATGTTTTTCAGGTTGAAGGAAAAATGATACCATCTGGAAACCTGGATCTATAGAAAGAAATGAAGAGCATCATGAGTAGTATATGAGTGAATAACTATAAAAGGCTGTATTTTCCTATTCTTCACTTAATCTCTTTAAAAGATATATAAATATTTAAAGCAAAAATGATAACACTCTATTATAGGGTTTATAATGTACTGAGATATAATGTATATGATCACAAAGAATGGGGAGATAAAATATCTAAAAAAGACCTTACATTCTAGAAATATAAAATTGCACAGTGTTAGCACTACATAGAATGTAATACATTAGGAAGCATATCATAATCTCTACAAAAATCACTAGAGGAAATACAAAGTGTATAGCTAATAAGATAATAGAATAATTGTAAGAGAAAATTGAAATAACATTTTTTTATCCTCCCCTTGTCCCTAGAAAAAGAACAGAAAATGAGAAACAGAGGAACAAAAAATAGATAAATTAATAGAAAGGAAGGGCAAAATGGTAGACCTAAATTAAACAGTATCAGTAACTCAGTTAAATTTAAATGCATTAAGCACTCAAATTAAATAGAATAGATTGTTAGAGTAGAGAAAAATATAGGACACAGCCATATGTTGTTTATAAGAGTCACACTTTCAATATTAATATAAAAGAATAACTAGATCAATATAAAAGGATGGAAAGAGATAGTCCATGCAAACAGCACGCATGAAAGGCTAGAGTGGTTACATAATATCAAATAAATTAAATGTTAAGAAAAAGAGCATTACAAGAGATAAAGACAAATATTTCATCATGATAAAAAAGGCAAATGATCAGACAGACACAACAATCATAAACACATACGCATCTAAAACAGAGCTTCAAAATACATGTATCAAAAACTGACAAGACTGAAGGAAAAAGTAGAGAAATTCACATGATATCTGAAGATCTTAATATCCTTTTCTCACCAGTTGATAGGACAAAAAAGACAAAATTCAGTAGGCTACATGATTTGAACAACACTTAATCAATTTTATCTAAATGACATGTATAGAACACTACACTTTGCAGCAGAATATACATTTTTAAAAGTGCACACAGAATATTGACTGAGATAGATCATGCATTGGGCCATAAAATAAATTTCAATACATTGCAAAAGAATGAAAGCATATAGAATATGTAATCTGACCACAATAGAGTTAAACTAAAAATAAATAATAAAATATCTAAAAACATCTCTCAGGCTGGGCGCAGTGGCTCACGCCTGTAATCCTAGCACTCTGGGAGGCTGAGGCGGGTGGACTGCTAAAGGTCAGGAGTTCGAAACCAGGCTGAGCAAGAGCGAGACCCCGTCTCTACTAATAATAGAAACAAATTAATTGGCCAACTAAATGCATATAGAAAAAATTAGCTGGGCATGGTGGCGCTCCCAGCTACTCGGGAGGCTGAGGCAGAAGGATCGCTTGAGCCCAGGAGTTTGAGGTTGCTGTGAGCTAGGCTGACACCACGGCACTCTAGCCTGGGCAACAGAGTGAGACTGTGTCTCAAAAAAAAAAAAAAAATCTCTCAAGTATTTTGAAATTATTTAACACACTTCTAAATAACTCATAAGTTAAAAAAATCATAAAAGAAACCAGTAAATATTTTTAAATGAATGATAATAAAATACAACATATCAAAATTTGAGGGATAACGAATCCATGCTTAGAGGGAAAATAACTTCAGTGCCTATATTAGAAAAGAAGAAAAGTTTAAAATCAGTGATATAATACTCTAATGAAGCTAGAAAAGGAAAACTCGACACAAAGTAAGGAGAAGGAAGGAACTAGTAAAGAGTAGAAATCTATAAAATAGGCAAATAATAAAAACACAAAGAAACACAAAATTGGCCTCTTTAAAAGATGAATAAAACTGATAAACCCTTACACCAAGATAAACTAAGAAAAAGAGAAAACTCAAATAACAAATATTATATTAGGAACCAGAGATGGTATATCATTATAAAGCCTATATATAGTAAAACTACATTAAGGATACACCATGAACAACTTTATGCCAATATACTGAATAACTAAGAAGAAATGAAATGCACCCATTTCTTAAAAAATATAATTTGTCAAAACTGACTCCAGAAGAAACAGAAAATATGAATAGCCTTGTATCTGTTACAGAAATTGAATTCATAATCAAATACGTTCCCTTAAAGAAAACTACCCAGATAGCTTCTCTCATAAATTCTATCACATGTAAGAAAGAAATATTACCAATCGTACACGAGCTCTTTCAGTACATAGAAAAGAAGGGAACAGTTCTCAGTATATTTTGTTACTGGGCAATACCAAAACTTAAGTTATTACAATAAAAGAATATTATGAAGTAGTATCCCTCATGAACCTAAGACACAGAAACCTCAACAAAATATTAGCAAACCAAAGCCAGCAATATACAAAATGGTACTACATCATGGCCAAGTAAGTATATTTGCAACATTGGCTTAACATTCAAAAATAAATCCAGGTTAAAAGAATAATAATAATAGTAGTAGTCCACATTAAAAGAATAAAAGAGAAAAATATATGATTATATCAATAAATACAGAAAAAGTACTGATAAAATTTCGATAGAAACTCTCAGCAAACTTGGAATAAAAGCGAACTTATTTCAGTCTTATAGAAGGCATCTACCAAAAACCTATATTTAACATTGTACTTATTAGTAAATTATTGAATGCCTTTTCCTTAAGACTGAGAACAACATAAGAATATCTTCTTTAACCACTTCTATCCAATATTGTATCAAAAGTCTCAGACAATGAAATGAGGCAAAAAAAGGAAACAAAAGGCATAAAGCGTGGGAAGGCATCAATAAAACTGTAATTCAAAGATAATGTTATTGTGAACTTGAATAGCCTAAATAATGTATTAAAAATTTTTTAAAACTGTTAGAATATGTGCACTTAGCAAATTACAGTAAAGTATTCAAAAACCAATATTCTTTCTATACACCATTATGATTAAATTCAAAGAAAGATGTGCAAGATTGTTACACTGAAAACTACATGGTATTCTTGAGTTAATAACATTCTTACAGATTGGAAAACTTAGTATTTTTAGGATGTCTATTCTCCCCAAATTGATTAAATCTTCATTCTATTTCCTTAATAGAAATTGATAAACTGAATCTAAAACGTAAAGAACCCAGAATAGCAAAAAGAATTTTTAATTAAAAAACAAAGTTGGAAGATTTATTATACCTGATTCTATGATTTACTATAAAGTTAAAGTAATCCAGACTGTGTGGCATTGACATAAGAACGGACAAATAGATCAATGAAACAGAAGTACATAAATCTGTATGTGGGATGTGTGTGCATACATATTCAGTTGCCTTTTGAAAATGCATCAGGCAATTCAATGAAGTAAAAACAGTTTTTTTCAACAAATAATTGGATATCTGTATGAAAAAAGAATGAATCTTGAGCCCTACTTCATACCACACACAAAAAATGTATTCAAAATGGATCACAGACTTTAACATAAAAGTTAAAACTAAGTAACTTCTATAGGAAAGCACAGGAGAATATTTTTCTAACCTTCATCAATATTAAAAACTGCTCTTCAAAAACACCATTAAAGAAAATAACAAGGTAAGTCACACACTGGGAGAAAATATTCACAGTCCATATATCTGATGAAGGTTTTGTATCCAAAATATACAAAGGACTCCCTGTTCAATAATTGGGTTGTTTACCCAGTTAAAACTGGTTAAAAGACTTAAACAGATACTTCACAAAAAAGGTATATGAATGGCCAATAAACAACATTAAAAGATGCTCATCATCATACGTTATTAGAGAGCTGCATATTAAAACCACAATGAGATGCCATTCTACATCCACTAAAATGGTTAAAATGAAAGTGCAATGATACCAAGCCTTAGCAATGAGATGGAGAAAGTGGACCCTTGATACTCTGCTGGTGGAATTGACATACAGCTTTGGAATACAGTTTGGCGGTTTCATGTGTTCATGTACAGTTAAAAATAAAGTTACAATATGATATAGTAATTCGACTCCTAGATATTCACTTAAAAGAAAGAAAACATGCCTACTTAAGACTTATATGCAAGTGTTTACAGCAGCTCAGTTTTTTGATTTTTGTCTTGCCAAAATCTGAAAACAATCCTTATGTCCATCAACAGATGAACTGATAAACAAGTTGTGGTACACTTAAACAATGAACTACTACCGAGGAATAAAAAAGTAATGAACTACTGAAACATGCAGCAATATGGATATATCTCCAAAACATTATGGTGAATAAAAGATGTCAGACATATGCACATTATATGATTCCATTTATATGAAGATTTAGAACATGAAAAACTACCTAAGTGATAGAAATTGGATCCTTGTTTGCATGGCATAGAACTTGTGAGAGTACGTACTGAAAAGTGGCACAAAGTACTTTCTGGGGTGATGGATACTTCTATATTAATTGGGGGGTTAGTTAATTAGGGGTATATTCATTTGTTTAAATACATCAAACTTGATATGTGCATTTTACTGAATGTAAGTTATATTTCAATAAGGTTGATTAAAAATAAAGTTAAATACTATGGTGCTCAAATGGTGGGAGTGTTCACTAGAGATTTGGGGGTGGGGGATAGACTCACATCCCAGAGATGTGGTGAGCACTATGAAGGGGAGGGGCATGCTTGAAATGTATTTGGGGATGGGTATTAGGAGTCTCAATAGGGGGTAGGAAATCCTCTAAAACTGATTTATGTGAATAGCTGTACAACTTGGTAAATTTAATAATAACCATTTAATTGTACACTTAAAATGGAGTAAAGACATGATATGTAAATTACACTTCAATAAAGGAAAAAAAATAAAGTTAAAGGCAAGAGCAGAAAAAATTTCACAACACAACTTCTGAATATATTGAGATATATCAAAATTAATAACTATATAAGTTATTTCTGAAACTACACAGATCCAGATACTACACTGAAGAAACATTCACTTTAATGATCATGTACTTTGTATCATTCACCGTGCTAGGTACCATGAAGTCAAAACCTGATTGTCAGATGATCAGTGTTCTTCTTACCACTTCACACAATCCAGATAAAATGTGTACAAGGAGTTATGACTAAATAGGACAACATCATTCAGTGATATGGATGGAATTATTAGAAATAGTTTTCTGTTATTCTTATTTAGCATCTATTGGAGCTGTTAAAAGTGGTAGAAAAATGATCAGAATCAAGATAGCAGAAGAAAGAGGTTAAATCCATAGCATTTAGGATTGGTATGCTGTATAAGTCACCCCTAAGTTACAAAGATTTTACTGACCTATATCTCCGTATTTTAATATTATAGAATACTAAATGGGGAACTTTGAGTTGCCCTGATTTGAAGCAGGGAAAGGAAAAACATTCTCAGTTCTTCAAGTTCAATAAAATTCTAATTATCCAAAGCAACTTGAACTTTTGTTTCTATTTTGCCCAAATCTGGTATCGCGATAGTATCTCTGAGCTTGAATGGCAAATTTTAAATGTCATTCAGGACCACTTGAATACCACTTGTATTTGCATTCCTTAAAACATAGAAAAACATTAACCTTTTGTTTTATTGAATTAAAATGCCACGGAAATGCTGTTGTAGTCTTGGGAGACTGAAATACTTTTATAAAGAAGAATAGCTGTCATTTATTAACACAAAGAACAATTACTTGATAGGATGCCTTCTGACAAAAAGCAGATTGGTATTCTCATCATAGAAAAGGCATTATAAAAAAAAAATCTAGCCTAGACCTCTGAGACTTGAATAATTTAAAGCTGCATTTGGTGCAATTTGAATTTTTCTTTAGGGAGGCAAAGTTAAATACCTTTAATTTGTTCTAATTATTTCAAATTTGCAAGTTAATTATGGCTGATCATTAAATAACAAAAAGGACTATCGTCTCCATAGAGTTTTACCTCCTACCCTCTGCATTACTTAAGCTAGATTTTAGTATGCATGAATTAACTTTCTAAATAATCACACGGTTTGACTAAATGGCTCAGTAAAATGAGCTCTGATCCTCAGAATAAGCATTAATGGACATTAGAAATGCTACTGGGACTCATGTTACTTACATTATAAGTATTTCTAATGGGGCCTTATTTACTAATCTTTATGTACTGTTCAAGTTAGAACACCATATAGATGCATTATTCTGCTTTACTGGAGGAAAAAGTCCAATCTTTGAGACAATAAAAACAAATGTCCATTTAACACCAACTAAATTCACGTTAAAATTAATGCAGGGATGAGATGAAGGGATTTAACTTATTGTGTTCATCTCAATAAATCAATCTAGCAAAAAGGTTCTGCTTGATCTGTAAATGGAACGTTATGGATACAACGATGTGCTAAGTGACTCAAGTAGCAAAGGGAGGTCCAATAATAACCATAAACTAGAATTTAAATTCCACCTGCTACTTAGAAACAAAGAATTCATGATTTCTTATGTCGTACTACTTTCTAGTTACCATTTTCTGTGCATACTTGGCTACCAATGAATACAAAGCCAGATGTCACATAACCATACTGCTCAGAACTCATCATAAAAATAATTTTCCTAAACATCCCAACTAAACGTCCATATTTCCCAGTGAAGAACCTGTGAATGCACAAAATATTTTGAGGCCAAAGAATTTAAAGAATAAAATTCCATAAATAAAATATTTCATATACTGTCAGATCATTCTGTCTTCCCACTTTAAAATCACCAATACAAATTTTATTTCCCTATATCCAGTAATATTATCTGAGAGCCTACTATGTGTCCATTCCGTATTCAGGCATGGGAGAATGCAAAGGAATAGGTGACTACCTTTGAATATTTACAGGTAAACAAAAAGAAACAGGCAGCTAAAGAATGAATACATAATGTGGG
Organism: Lepilemur ruficaudatus; assembly: GCA_963574885.1. NCBI lineage: Eukaryota > Metazoa > Chordata > Mammalia > Primates > Lepilemuridae > Lepilemur > Lepilemur ruficaudatus. The sequence goes on from CAUYRT010005323.1 coordinate 22,091, forward strand.
CAGTGTATGCAAAGTGCTATAGAGAGCAGGTAACAGGAACACGAAATGTGCAAGAAGAATGGAAGGGAGGGGTCAAGAAGGGAGTGAGGTAAGAAAAATCAGTAAAAAGGAATGATAACCTACTAGTATTTATTATCCAAAAGGCACTAGCATGGTCTTTGGCTCCAAAAGATTTGGCCATCCTAGTGGAGAAATTACTTATGCCAAATCCCTTAGGTGTGCTGGGCTGGGTAGAATAATGGTCTCTGGACTACAAAAGGTAGTATATAACTTAGATGTGTGTAGTGTAGGAAAGAGAGGAGTTTGACCCTCCAGGGCACTAGGGCAGCACAGTAGTTAAGAATATAAGCTTTGGTGTCAGACAGAACTGGATATTGTATAGCTATTTATGAGTTCTGATTAGATGTGATTTCTTAAGCAAGTTAACCTCTCTGGGAGTTTCCTCATCTAAAAACAAAGTGAACAATAGTATGTAACTCATAGAGTTGCTGTGAGGATTAAATAAATTAACATATGTAAGATGTGTAGAAGAGCCCTCAGCACACACATACTACCTAAATGTTAGCTTCTATTATTATCATTATTTATGTTACTATTAAATGAGGCAACATGTAAAAGGCTTACAGCAATATCTAGTACATTGTAGATGTTCAGTAAGTTATCATAGACTGGCTGAAGAGAAAGATTTGGGAATTAGGAGGATATTAGTGATCACGGGAGCATAGTTTTAGTTGAGTGATACAGTAGACTAGGAATGAATAAAAGGTGAGAGAGTGGAGGCAGGAAATACAGATTTTGCTCTTCAGAAGTTTGGGGAAAAGAAAATAAAGAAAATAAAAAAGAGGCAAAGATGCCTCAAAGGCAAGGCAAAGATGAGCGTGTTATGTTAAGGGGAAGGATCCTTCAGCATGTTTGTAGGCAGAAGAGAAGGAATGAGAGTGGACAGGAAGAGCCTGAAGATGCAAGAAGTACTGATGCAGTGGAAGTGTTGGGAAACTGGAAGAGAATGTGAATGAGGCACTGATGCAGGAGGCATTTGGATTTGAGATCGCCATGGGATCTCTAAGCAGTAATGCCTGATAGGCATATTGAAATATGAACTCCAGAGAGAGACCAGTGCTTCACACAAGGATGTGACCCTCACCATATAATTAGAGATTAGAGCAGATCTCATTTATGGTGAAGGTGCACTTCATACTAAAAGGTGTCACTAGATTTTAATTTGTTCCTTTACTAAAGGGAATATAGCTGAAATTTCATTAATTAAAATATCTTTATTTTAATTCTGTCCAAAAGAAGCAGCAACTGAAGGAAAGTTAAGAAAAAGAGAATAATGAGACTGTGCTAACTAAACAAAACACTCTACTATAGAGATCACCAAACAGCTAATTTAGAGTTCTGTTGCTCTAATCCCAGAAATGCCTTCAGAATTTCTATATGATGTTCAACAAATACAATGGCTCTTTAATTTAGTTAATGTGTATTGCAACGTAGAATAAGTACTGTTTAATTTTTTAAAAGTATTAAGAGAAACTTAATAAATAGATGGGAAGGTGAAAATGTTACTTCAATATAAACTAAGGAAGACAGGTATAAACAAAAGTATGAAGATTGTCTGCTACACGATTAGTTTCCTATGAGCAGAGACCAGGTCCTACTCTTCTCTGAATCCCTAGCAATGCCTTCCATGTGGAGGTATACAGAGAAGTGACCCAACATACATCTAATGAAAAAATAACTATAATTCAGAAGGCATTTGTGAGATTAGAACAACAGAACTCTGAGTTAGTTGTTATCTCTTCCTTGTATCATGGATCATTCACAGTCACTCTTACATTTGTAACCCATATTTTAATTTTATTAAAGCATGCACTTATGAAGTTTCAAAAATCTAACAGAAGATGAGAAAGACACTATGAGGACATATTTACAGTATGCCAAAAAAAAATCTTGCAAATGAATCGTGAATATAATACCAAGGCTATTGTCCTATGAGTTATTATAGAAAGAGGAAAAAAAAATAATACCGAGGCTAATTCAATCCATGGTACCAGGCCTATAAAGTTATTGGAAATATCAAAAAACCTCATGGTGATCAGTTAAAGACTATGGTTGAAATATTCCTTAAGACCTTAACCAAGACCTTAACCAAGGTCCATTGGTGAATCAACACATAGCCACAGTGTTATTGAAGATACAAGGCGAGGACCAGTCTATGTTTCTGTCTGTAAAGTAGTGGTTCTTAAAGAGCGGTACAAGAAAGTATTTTGAAATACTTCCAAGATATTATTTGTCTTTTTTACTCTCATTGCCTCATGAGTATACAGTGAAATTTTCCAGGTGGTTTATGACATGCAGTATCACAACAACAGAATGAATACAGAAGCAGATATAAGAATCTAGTTGCATTTTTTATTAAGCCAGACATTAAAAAGATTTGCAAAAATGTAAAACAATGACACTTATCTCACTAAGTTTTTTTGTTGTGGAAAATCTACTTCATTTTCATAGAAATATGCATATTAACATGCAATAAGTTTATTATTACATTTAAATAAATATCTAAACTTTTGGTTTTAATTTCTCTTATAGTAAATATTAATAGATACTACATTAAATGGATATAACCTACATGAAAGCTCTTGGGAGTTCTCAATAATGTTTAAGAGTGTAAAGGGGTCCTGAGATCAGAATGCTCAAGAAATGCTACCCAAAGCCTGACAAATGATGAGCCCATAGAAATAATTACCAATACGTCCTTTGGAAAATTGAATGCGGCATCAATATGGCAGGCAAAAAAATTCATGCAAAAGTTTTTAATTAAAAACATTAGTATACAGTAAAACTGTCTTTTGGGAGGTGTATAGTTCTTTGAATTTTAACACATGTACAGATTCTTTTAACCATCACCACTCAAGATATAAAATAATTCCATCACCCTTAAAAAACTCTATTATTCTTATGTAGTCACAACCTCCTGGCACCCTACCACCTATAACCACTATGTTCTCCATCACTACAGTTTTATCTTTTCTGGAATGCTATGCAAATGGGATCAAACAGGATGCAATTTTTTGAGACTGGCTTATTTCATTCAGTACAATGTCTTTGAGATTCATTTAAGTTGTTGCATGTGTCAACAGCCCCTTACTTTTTATTGCTGAGTAGTATTCTATTGTATGAATTTACCTAGTTTATTCATTCACCCACTGAAGGACATTTGCATGGTTTCCAGGTTTTGGCTATTGGAAATAAAGTTGCTATGAACATTTAATTAACTAAAAGAAATCCCTAAATTTCAGTCAGAGGGTAAAGTAGGCAGTCTGCTAGCTCTTACCACTGATAATAGCAAGTTTGAAAAGGAGCCCTGTTCCTGCATCCTCAAAAAAAGTTTTGTGACAAACTTAAAAAAATACCATCGAGGCTAGGTATGGTGGCTCATGTCTGTAATCCTAGCACTCTGGGAGGCCAAGGCAGGCAGATAGTTTGAGTTCAGGAGTTCGAGACCAGCCTAAGCAAGAACAAGACCCCTGTCTCTATTAAAAATAGAAAGAAATTAATCAGCTAACTAAAATATATAGAAAAAATTAGCTGGGCATGGTGGCGCGTGCCCGTAGTCCCAGCTACTCGGGAGGCTGAGGCAGGAGGATTGCCTGAGCCCAGGAGTTTGAGGTTGCTGTGAGCTAGGCTGATGCCACAGCACTCTAGCCCAGGCAACACAGTGAGACTCTGTTTCAAAAAAACAACAACAAAAAACAAACAAACAAAAAAAACATCCAAAAGTTCCCTACGTCAGACTATGTAATTTGTAGTAGGGGAATGCATATTTCCTGTTGACTGAAGGAAAGTCAGCTTGCCTTTGAATATGCTCCTTGAGAATTTACAAGGCATTCCAATTCCAATTTCCCTCTCCCTTCTGCACATGTAAGAGATACACATTAACCTCACCAGATCAACATGTATCACAAAAATCACACATTCTCTGGTATTTACAGAATCATGTGTTTTAGGGTCTGACTACTGAATAAAACAACTAGCAAGAGGCCGTCAAGAGGCTTCCTTGTCTCCTTGGACTAAATAGAGCCAAAAATCTCTACGGGGTCTTTTATTAATAACATAGCATAAGGACAACAAAACTGGTAAAGTGACATTTATAATCAATGAAACTTCTATAAAAATCCTTTAAAAAAGCATGTTACAAGACCTTTTATGTTTTCATACACTCAATATGACCATGAGTATATACATACCATTGGCCATCATTGGGGCCTCAGCACTGGCTCACAGCCATTGCTAGCAGGCAGCTTTGGGTAAATGAACAGCAATTTTGAAATCCATTCCTTTTTTTTTTTTTGCCAGTGGGTCCTATTCATACAAACATCATCCACTGAAGGTAAATGAGAATGTAATAGAAAGCCAAGCAAAATGAAAAAATAGCATTTTAGAGGGATTCAAAGAAAACACTTAAAAAGGACCCATAATTAGACCAGCCAGCTTTGAGCTACAAAATCGTGGATTTCTTGTCATTTGTATGGGCCATACCCTGGCACCCATTTGACCCAGAACCCTCCAACAGTATGAAAAGCCCCAGAGTATGAATAAGGGCAAAATGAAAGCCTTTAATTACCCCAGTGTGACTAGTTTAAAGGAAATCAATCATGCTACCTTAATGGTAATAGTTACATATAATTTATACAAAGACAGTTCTTTGTATGTTTTTCTCATGTGATGTTTGTCACTACAGGCGTTATTGTATACTTACCAAATGAACCATAGTTTTAAATTCTGCAGTTTGAAATCGGTCTCTTTTGAGTTGTGCTCTTTTGCAAAAAGGCTTCTGTGCCTGTGCAGCCAATGTGTTTCATCAAAAATAAAACAAAACAAACCAAAAAACCCCTCACTGTTAGGTGTGACACTGGGTTACTTATAGGAGAAAAGTGAGAAGAAGGAGCAGAGGGTGGCTAAATATGAATATATAATAACCACTCAGCCATGAAAAACAAACTATGACAGCATTTAGAGATGCAAGCACCTCTTACATTGCTCAAAGGTGCTGCAAACACAGAAATCAAAGGCTCACAAACTACGGTTCATAAAGTTGACTTCAGACAGCACTGAAGTCATTGGCCCTGTTCTACAAAGCAAGGGCAATTTTGACCTTATTTTGATTTTCCAGTGGTCCTAAAGATATGCAAAAGCTACTTGCTAAAGATAACGATAACAGCGTTATAATAAAATGTTTACTGAACATTAGTCACCTTATAACAGGGCATGTAAGTTTTTATAAGTTCATAACCAATTCACATAACCAATTCACTGCACATAGAAAGGCTCTTGTCTAGTTGCTCTCAAACTAGACATTATCAGAATCATCCAGGGAGCTTTCTGAAAATACATATCCCAGGGCCTCACCCACAGAAATTGTGATTTAACAGGTAGGGGCCAAATGTCCTTGGTTTCTTCCATAATTTCTCCTGTAACATGGATTTTAGTTTCCATAGCTCCATGTAGGGACTAAATAGTATCTGCTATATTAAAGACTTGATGTGATGAGTAAATGAAATTAGGAGTATTTTATAAACTTTAAAGCACTAACATTTTATACTAATTTATATTATTATTAACTATCCAACAAAACCATACTGGGGTTATGATGAATATTAACAAGATGGAGCACAAAGCCCTGGAAAACATGGACAGAACTAATTCTCATCCACTCAAACCCCATCAGGAAACCTAGGAAAAAATTCAATTTAAGCATCTTTTGAGTCAGAAGCCTCCAGGGATGAAGTCTTCTAATTGTATTCTGAAAAGATACACACTTTTTTTTGTCTTGTCCACAGGGTATTATAAGAGTCCTTGCACAAATCCCTTTGTGAAATCAAGAGTATTTTTTTCTACCATATTTCTCTGATCATCCAGTTCAGAAACCTAGTAAAAAATGAATTGAGATAAGGCTAACAATTTTTTTTGGTGGCAAATCATCTTTTACAATAAGTAGTATATGCATATGATTAAAAGCTTTTAACACTACAACATGGTGTTAATGAAAATTAAAATTTTCCTGCTATATGCTCAATTTTATTCCCATTTGTTTCTATTGTGAGTTCTTCCAGTGCTTATGCTACATTACATAAAAACCACAATGTTATATGTATATTTTATATATATACCTCTTTTTCTTAATTAATCAGCTTTAAACAGTCTTTCCATTTTCTTATAGGAGAGATGAGTATTTAGCTCAGACTTCTCCCTCCTATCCTCCTATCTTGTTTTACTAATTATATCATTTAAATTCTATTAGTTACCATGATATACATCAGTAACATACTGAACCTTTTATTTCTTATTTCACCAACTTTAGAAACTATCTCTTAATTCCACACTAGGTAAGAGGAAGAAATTAGTGCCTCCATACCTCCTTCTGCTTCTCTTAGCAGACCTTACCTCTGACCTTCTGTCAGCTATACCATCAACTGTACACTGTTGGTATTCACAACATTTACTCTTCATTATAAAACTATAATTCTTTCCTGTGTTTGTCTATGGACTTATTCCAAAACTGAAAACCAATAAATATAGTTTGATATATTAAATATTATGATTATGCAAATATTATTCACTATTAAAGAAAATAGGATGGCTAAATCTAAAAAGAAGGAAATGTAATCAAATCTAAACCTATTCCACCTAAAGACATCTCAACATTGGGGTTAAATAGGCTCTCAATTTTTACAAGCCCAAGCAGACTAAGACAATATATAAACATGAGAATATTTAATGTCTCCTGTTTTACTCTAGCACCACAACATTCATTCTAGCTTTATCCCCTTGCTTATCTGTAACTTTCCTACATATTCTTTAAAAACTGATAGATTGCAGGTATCAGTAACTGTCATAAGGCTGGAGATACATCTCACTGGAATAGACATTTACTCTGCATATGGATTTTCCTTTCATGCATACAATGCTTGTGCAAAACCATTATTTATAGACTCACAAGATGCCTTATCCACCATCATGGTATTTCACATAACATTGCTTCTGATCAAGAAACTCCCTTCACAGAAAATGAAGTATGGTAATTGAACCATGTTCATGGAATTCTCTGATCTTAGCATATCCCCCATCATCATGAAGCAGCTGTCTTGAGAGAACAGTGAAATTGCCTTTTTGAAGACTCAGTTACAGTGCCAGCTAGGTGGCAATACCTTACTGGGCTGGGAAAGGGCCTCCAGGATGCTCTAAATCATTGTCTAACATGCAGCACTGTTTCTTTTATAACCAGGATTCACAGGCCCAAGAAACAAAGGAATGGAATGGATCCACTCACTATTCCCCCTTTTGCTTCTCTTCCCAGTGGTCTTAGGGTCTGTTGGACTGGAGGGCCAAGTTACAAAGAGAATGATGCTTCTAACACAAGACATAACAATGATTCCACTGAACTTCTGGATGTTGAACTGCTACCTAGCCAAGTTGGGCAATTCAAGCCTCTGAATTAACAGGCAAAGAAGGGGGTTACTGTACTGGCTGGGGTGACTGATCATGATTACCAAGGGGAAAATGGGTTGCTACTATACAATGGAAGATTATGTCTGGAATACAGGAGGATCCCTTAGGGCATCTCTTAGCACTGTGTCCTGTAATTAAAGTCAATGGGAAACTACAACTCAATTCAGGCAAGACTACTAATGACTCAGCCCCTTCAGGAATAAAGGTTTGGGCCATCCCACCAGACAAAGAACCAAGCTGGGGTGCTTGCTGATGTCAAAGGGAATAAGAAACAGACAGTAAAAGAAGGCAGTTATAAATATCAGTTACAGCCATGGGGCCAGTTGCAGAGATGAGGACTGTAATAGTTATGAATATTAAGTATTTTTTTCTTATTTTGTTATGAATATGCTAGTACATATATAAACTGAATATTTTTGTTTTCTTCCTTTTATTATCTCTTTATCATGTAACATAAGATGAATTAAATATTAACTTTACATTACAGCGTCTCAGTTACATGATATCAAAGAGAAGAGTGAATCTCATCCAAGGACTTTGTATCCTCTACTGCGAAAAAGGTTACCCTGTTTTCAGTTGTGTGCAAGATAGTTGTATCATGTCAGGTGGAAGTATGACCATTTTATTGTCTTTATTTGGATGTTAAGTATGGTTTAAGGAAATGCCTATGTGTGCCAAGTTGACAAGGAATGGGCTGGCTGTGATGGTCTTTTTTATGTGACAATTTGGCTAGGCTAAAATCCCTAGTTAACCAATCAAACACTAATGTAGGAGTTGCTGTGAAGTATTTTGTAGTTGTGATTAAAGTCCATAAAATTTTAGGTAATCTGGATGAGGCTGATTCAATTTCTTGAAAAGCCTTAAAAGCAAAGATAAGGCTTTCCTGAAAAAGAAGAAAGCCCCCCTGTGGAGAGAAGCTTCAGCATGTTCCTGAGTTCCAGCCTGCCCTTGCTGACAGCCTGCCTTATGGATTTCAGACCTGCCTAGCCAGCACTGACAACCACATAATCCAATTCCTTGCAATACATCTCATAATATATATCAGTCCTCTTTCTCTAGTGGATCCCGACTAATACAATACTCTACCATGCCATGTAATATAACAAAGAAAGATTCTCTTTATATCAAATGGCCCAGGGCTCAGATTCAAGGTTAAAGGATTAAGGCTTGCACACAGTGAGTACCAAAGGAAAAAATGCCAAATAGCGAAAGCAACCCAGAAAGCAATCCTCTTCATCACAGAAACAAAGTGAAAAACAAATTAGTTGAGTTCAATATAAAATTTTCTCTGTAGAATTATTAAAAATTAGTGCTGTTCATATGTAAGAGCAAGTTCTTCTTAGACAGGCATCCAACTACCACAAACTACCATGGGCCAATCAAGATTGAAACCATATTCTCAGACACTTTATGAACAAAACGTATGCTCAGAAACACAGTCATTATTTTCTTATCTATCTTCAAATAAACTTTCAGCCATCCTATATCTACCCAGAAAGTTCCTACATACTAATGCTTCCACAAATAAAAGAATGTACTTGTTTGTGAAATTTTGTGTTTTATGTGTATTCAGTTGTTCTGAATCTAAAAATCAATTTTTAAAACCATCTCCAGGCAGTTAGAAAAGCAAAGTGAAGCTATTGTTAATTAAAAAAAAAAATTTATGCATCAAAAATTTTATCTTTTCAGAGGGAACTCTTAGGATTCTAAAAACAAGAATAAATAAAAATTGACTTAATAATCACTATGTTTAACCTTGCTGCCTCTACTCTTTACAGGCACATAAACATCTTACATGCAAATGTGATTTTTTGGTAAAATGCTTTTGGTTTCCATCCATTTTGCCCTAGTCCTTACTCCCTCCTCATACTGCAAAATATCTGCCATGCAAATATTTCAGTTGTATAAATGAAATACCAAAAGATGCTTACAAATTATTTTCATTAAAAAATCCTGACCTGGATATATTTTATCAATTAGATCATAATATCCAGAAACAGTCCTTTGGATTCTACCAAAGATTTGATATCACAACTACATATGCCATTGTAGGCTTCAGACTAATCTCCATTTATTGGGGCTTGCAAAAAAAATGCTAAAAAATAAGTGATATTTTTAACTGGCTAACACCTTCATGTCCACTGTTTGTCTCTTGCTCCTGGGAAATAATGTTCACTATCCAAGATGCCACTTCTGCTCCACATTGTGACAAGAACTCATATGTTTCAGACTGGAGCAGAATAGGCAGTTATTGTCTAGAAAGAAATCAAACTGCTCTCATTCCAAATAAATCTGGGAATGAGATTATCAAAGCAAGTAGACTCCTGTGGCAACGAAACTTCCAATTTCCCAATTCCACTAATATTGTTTCTTCTAGGAAGAAATTACTTTCAAAAAGATTTGTGTAAATATGTTAGAACAAAGGCTAAGAACCACCACTATTCTATCCATTCATGTGCAGCAGATAAGGTGTAAATGTACACAATTTATTAACCAGCTCCTTTTATTTAGCCAGTCATAGCAGAAATATTTTTAAGGAAATTTCCCTAATCCTATAGATGATACTTTCTATCCCCTACTCCTCTACACATAAAAATCACGCCTTCGGAAAAGGCTATGCAGTCAGATAATCTAACATTCTGAAAATCCATGAATCACCATTTTAGAAAATATCTATCCCACATATTAATTACATACTAAGATGACAAATCTGATTAAAAAATTATCTACAGTCAAGAACATTCAGATATTACACATGAAGAAGCTAATTTTAAGGATATGCTATGCCATATAAAAAGAGACAATAGGTTTTCTTTTCCTATTTCAGTGACATCAGAATGCAAAGTAACAAATCCTATTTATGAGACATATGTCTTAGCGAATAATATAATTTAAAAAATTATATATAACCAACAATTTAAAAAAGATAAATTTCTGATAAATACATAATTCATTAAATCAACTTTTGCATTTTTTCATGTAAGCAGTTAGGGAGATGGTTAGCACATAGTTTGTTCTAACCAGGATAAGATGATACCTCAGTGTGGCTTTGATTTGTATTTCCCTGATGACTAGTGAAGTTGAGCATGTTTCCATACACTTGTTGGACTTGTATGTCTTCTTTTGAGAAATGTCTATTCAGATCCTTTGCCCACTTTTTAATGGGATTATTTGTGTTTTTGCTGTTGAGTTGCTTAAGTTCCTTGTATATTCTGGATATTTTTAGTCCCTTGTCAGGTGAATAGTTTGCAAATACTTTCTTCCATCATACAGGTTGTCTCTTTACTCTGTTGATTGTTTCCTTTGCTATGGAGAAAGATTTTAGTTTAATATCATCCCATTTGTCTATTTTTGTTTTTGTTGCCTGTGCTTTTGAGATCTTAGCCATAACATCTTTGCCTAGACCAATGTCCTGGAAGGTCTTCTCTATGTTTTCTTCTAGCATTTTTATAGTTTCAGGTCTTACATTTAAGTCTATAATCCATTTTGAGTTGACTTTTGTACATGGTGAGAGGTAGGGGTCTAGATTCATTCTTCATCATATGGATATCCAGTTTTCCCAGCACTTTTCCACATACACTGGGGAAAAGAAGAGGGTCTCTTTTCCCCAAGGAATGTTCCTGGCATCCTTGTAAAAAATGAGTTGGCTGTAAATACATGTATTCATTTCTGGGTTCTCTATTTTGTTCCATTGCTCTGTATGTCTGTTTTTATACTATTACAATGCTGTTTTGGTTACCATAGCTTTATAGTATATTTTAAAGTCAGATAGCGTATGCCCCCAGCTTTGTTCTTTTTGTTCAGAATTGCTTTGGCTATTTGGGGTCTTTTGTGGTTTCATATGAATTTTAGGATTTTTCTTTCTATTTGTGTGAAGAATATCACTGGAATTTTGATAGGAATTGCATTGAATCTGTAGATTATTTCGGGAAGTATGGTCATTTCAACAATATTACTTCTTTCAATCTTCCAATCCATGAGCATGAGTGTCTTTCAATTTATTTGTGTCCTCTTCAATTCTTTTATCAGTGTTTTGTAGTTACCCTTGTAGAGGACTTTCACCTCCTTGTTTAAACTTATATTTACCTCTATGTATTTTTATAGCTATTATAGAAGGGATTGCTTTCTTGACTTCTTTTTCAGCAAGTTTTTTATTGATGTAGAGAAATGCTACTAATTTTTTGTGTGTTGATTTTATATCCTACAACTTTACTGAATTTATTTATCAGTTCTAAGAGTGTTTTGGTAGTCTTTAGGTTTTTCTAAATAGAAGATCATATTGTCTACAAAAAAGGATAATTTTACTGCCTCTTTTCCAATTTGAATGCCTTTTATTTATTTCTCTTTTCTGATTGCTCTAGCTAAGACTTCCAGTACTATGTTGAATAAGAATGATGAAACTGGGCATTCTTGCCTTATTTCAGTTCTTAGTGGAAAGGCTTTCAGCTTTTCCTCATTCAGTGTGAATTAGCTGCGGGCTTGTCGTATATACCCTTTATTATGCTGAGGCATGTTCCTTCTATACTCAATTTGTTGAGAGTTTTTATCATGAAGGGATGATGCATTTTACCGGATGCTTTTTTTTGTCTATTGTGAAGATCATATTATTTTTGTCCTTCATTCTGTTGATTGGTGCACCACATGTGTTGATTTGCACATGCTGAATCATTCTTGGATAAATTCCACTTGATCATGGTGTATTATCTTTTTGATGTGTTGTTGGATTTGTTTTGCTAGTGTTTTGTTGAGAATTTTTACATCTATGTTCATCAGGATTATTGGTCTGTAGGTTTCTTTCTTTCTTAATTTTTTTTTTGTGTGTCCTTGTCTGTTTTTGGCATCAGGGTAATGCTGGCCTCATAAACTGAATCAGGAAGAATTCCTTCCTCTTGAATGTTTGGGAATCATTTGAAAAGAAGTGATGTTAGTTCTTGTTTATATGTTTGGTAAAATTCAGCAATAAAGTCACCTGGTCCTGGGTTTTTCTTTGCTGGGAGACTTTTTATACTGGTTCAATCTCAATAATAGTTGTTGGTGTGTTTGGGTTTTTCATTTCTTCTGGTTCAATCTTAGTAGGTTGTATATGTCCAGGAATTTATCCATTTCCTCTACATTTTCATATTTCTTAGTGTATAGTTGTTCATAATAGTCTCTAATGATCATTTGTTTCATTTTTTAATCCATTCAGCTGGTCTATACCTTTGATTGAGGGATTTAAGCCAATTATGTTCAAGGTTGTTATTGATAAGTGAGAATTTATTCCTGTAATTTTGTTATAGTTTTCTGATTTTGTTTATCCTTTGTTCCTTTTTATTGTTTATCATTATGATTTGTTGGGGTCTTTTTGTAGTAGTAATGTTTTTGTAGTAATAACTTTCTCTTTCTCATTCATGTATCTGCTCTCCCAGATCCTTGGTTTTTATATTTTCATGTGTTTCATGATGGCGGCTATCATACTTTTGTTTCCAGATGTAGGACTCCCTTAAGCATTTCTTGCAGGGCTGGCATAGCAGTGATGAATTCCCTCAGTTTTTGCTTGTCTCCAAAAGACTTTATTTCTCCTTCATTTCTGAAAGATATCCTGAGTATAGTATTCTTGACTTGAAGGATTTTTCCTTCACCACTTTGAATACATCATCCCATTCTCTCCTGGTCTGTAAGGATTCTCCCAAGAAACTCGCTGTTAGTGTCATGGGAATTCCCTCCTATGTGACTTGATGCTTTTCTCTAGCTGTCCTTAGAATTTTTTCTTTGTCTTTGACTTTTGACAGTTGACTATAATGTGCCTTAGGAAAGATCTTTTTGGGTTGAATCTATTTGGGGATCTTTGAGCTACTTGTATGTTGATGTCTGTATCTCTTGCAAGACTTGGGAACTCTTCAGCTATTATTTTCTTAAATACAGTTTCTATGCCTTTACCCATCTCTTCTCCTTTTGGAACTCCTGAAATTTGAATATTTTGTGACTTTATGGTATCTCATATGTCAATGTAGGCTTTCTTCATTTTTGTTTTGTTTTTTGTTGGAGCTTAAAGACAACACCTTTGAATTAAACAAGTCAGTCAAAGAAAAAGAATAGAGAAATAAGAGGACTGAACAAAAGGCTACAAGAAATATGAGATTATATAAACAGACCAAATATAAGAATCATAGGCAACCCTGAGGATGAAGAAGAAAACACAGAGGGTTGGAAAACTTATTTGAGGGAATAATTGAGGAAAACTTCCCTGGTTTTGCTAGCAATTTAGATATCCAGGTACAATAAGCTCAACAAACACCTGAGAGATTCATTGCAAAGAGGCAGTCACCACAACACATGGACATCAGACTGGCCATAGTCAACACAAAGGAGGAATTCCTGTAAGCTGTAAGGTGAAAACATCAGGTAACTTACAAAGGAAAGTTTGTAACTGCAGACTTCTCAACTAAGACTTTACACGCCAGAAGGGATTGGGGCCCCATCCTCAGTCTTCTTAAATAGAATAATAGACAGCCTAGAATTTTGTATGCTGCAAAACTAAGTTTCCTATATGATGAAGAAATAAAGACTTTTTCAGACAAGCAAACACTGAGGGAATTTGTCAAGACCAGACTGGCCCTGCAGGATAAAAACTAGGGCTCCAGTCAAAGACATGGACATACTCTAAGGTTTAGGGGCATCTGAAGAAGCATGCCCTAAACTTAAATAATTATGACAAAAATAAGGTAAGACTATGTATCCCTTTAAAAAATATTTCCTAATATGACCATAGACCTTTCAAAATAGTATTATATGTTATAAAAGTTTGAAGAAACTTTGGTGTCTGCCTCCAAAGTCTGATGGTCATTGGAAAACCAAGAATTCTCACTCAATAGCCCTTAAATTACTCAAATCTAATGTGAGATTGAAAGAAATAAAGAATTTAATGTCTCCTTGATTCAACTGAGTACGGAAATAATGCTGTCTCCACTAATCTGAGGAAGAGGTGGAGATAGTTTAAGGCAGAATACTGTACAGTTTTGAGCAGCCTTTGCAGAATTATTTAAAAAAAAATGCCCGCTGATTTTAGAAAATACAATAAAAAATTGTTATGAGAATGACCCTTTTTCTACCTTTCAAATTCTTTGACTTTAACAGTAGAACTCCCTAGATAAAATTTAATTTTAAGTTAAATTTTGTTTATTTGGAAATTTAAATTATCAGTATTAAAAACACTCTCTGTATTTAAAATATTAAACTTACTCAAGTGAAGCATTAAGAATTTGGAACTAAAATAAATGAGATAATGAGAAAGTGAAAACATATTTTTTATAATTAACAGCTCATTTTGAGTTAATTATATACAATTACCAAAATCTAATTGCAATTTATTTTCTATTATCTGTGGGAAGAATTACAGGCAAGGGAGCTTACATTGCTGCTTCCTTCCTGCATAAATGCTACAGAATGAAAATAAATAATATGTGAGGCCTTAATGACAAATAAGAGCAAACAGTAAGGCACAGCTGAGCCAAACCATTGGAAGATAATTATCACATGAAAGATGGTAATGACTTAAATAAAAGTCACAAGTTGTTTATAGGTCCTCCAGTTTTTTTTTTTTTTTACTTAGTTTGTGTATTGGTTATACAAAGATGACCCTTATAAATTAACAGTTTTGTAATTCTGCATACTCCTAAAAATCTGATTTATACTTTCATATAATACTAAACAATTCAACAAAAATTTTTATTGAACACCTATTGTTAAGAAAAAAACAACCTTGCTAAGTACTGTAAGAGATGAAGAAAAGCTACTACCTTCAAGTAACCTAATAGTAGAATAAGGCAAATATAGAAGTATTTACCTCTATATAGAATATAAGGGCTATAAAAGAAACACAAAAAAATATTTCTGGAACAGGTAATATTTGAGATAAGTCCTAAAAGATAAGATAGAATTTTGACAAGCCAGAGTTAGGGACCTATCCTCCCTACCTGAAACACAAACAGCTGAAACACACACATACACATAGGGAATTAGGGCATGGACACCTTTGGGGGAAAATTATTCTGCTTACTATAGCTCTACATCTAAAAACCTGATAAATAACCATTAAGTTCTGTTAAGTGAAAAAAAAAATGCGTTCAATTTTATCTCAAACATATACTGCTGTTGTTGATATTTGTAAGCGCCAAGAAAGGTTTAGAAGGATACATATCAGAGTGCTAACACTAAGTCAACCAAGACAGGCTAGAAAATAAAATAGGAAATGAAAGAGGACTGATATTTTGATATGTCTTTGGATGTTTTATCTTTTAGAAGTGAAATGTTTACTTTTTAAAAATATTTTAAGATGGGTTATGAAATAAAATGTATAATATAAACACACAACCCATACTCATAAATAAATAAGAAGTTACATATAAAGATTAACTCTAGATAAGACTATGGGTACATTTTATTTTTTTCTTTTGGCTTATCAGCATTTTATATTTTTGTCTGCCATAAAAGAAAGTACATCAGTAAAGATATAGATAAACATGAATAGCATGAAAAATAAGAAAAAATATTTTAAATTAAAAAATATATTACAAAGTTCATACATATCATAGTTGATACATATCAACTAAAGAAGAAATATAATGCCCCTATATAAAAAAAATGTGGAGGCAGGCAGGAAATTAAAATTCCACAGAAAAGAGACACAAGAGGTTAATACACACATAGAGAAACGTTCGTTCTAATTGAGTACGGAGTAACTACAAATTATAATAGGATTCCATCTTTCCACTGACTAAATTGTCGAATATCATTTAACTCAGCAGTCCCCAATCTTTTTGGCACCACGGACTGTTTTCATGGAAGACAATTTTTCCATGGACCCAGGGGTGGGGGAGTTGGGGGGGGTTGGATGATTCAAGCGCATTACATTTATTGTGCACTTTATTTCTATTATTATTACATTGTAATCTATTATGAAATAATTATACAACTCACCATAGGTTTGGGACCCCTGAAATTATATAAATCAACACTGGAGAGGTAATTTACACAGTTGATTGAAAACACACCATTATTCCCTTCTAAAACTGTTAAAAAATAACAGTAAAAGGGTAAACAAAAGACATAAACCTATGTAGCTGCAGAAAAGTGAAGAGGAGAGGACAAAGAGATCAGACATGTCATAAAATTTTAGAAGCCTAAAAAGCAGATGTATGAGTTGAAACTCAACCAGCAAAGTAGAAAAATCAAAACTAAAATATCTGCTAGCTGAGGTTGAAGGGGGTTGTAAAGTGAAACATGCCAGAGAACTCCTGAAAGGTTCAGGGACTGGAGGAAGCAGGTAGGAATGCAGGTGGGACTAAAAGTAAAGCTGGATGAAAGTCCACATAGCAGTCAAAAGTGAAGTCCTCCTCTGTGTGTCCCCATTTTGTGGAGAAGAGTGAAGGTTTATCCCCTGGAAGATGTTGAAAAAGAATGACTCTGGACATGGGGGCCTGAAATATAGTTGAGGGCTGAAACCCATATAGTTAAAAGGGGAAGCAAGTGAAAGTCTACATAATGACTGATGGGTCCCTTTCCTCTTACTCGACTGGGCTCCCCACATTGGCAGCCACACTTATATTAATACAATGCTCCCATCCCTCCTTCCCACCCAGGCAGAAGATTTATCCCTAGGGAAACTGTCTACCCCGAGAGAAAAGACCTATGCATAGTAACAGGTAAGAGTCCCCAAGGTTCCCACCTGATCATAGTGAAGTCTATTAGTTGACAAGCCCTGCTCATATACACTTAGGGCTTTCAATAGGTTTTAACTGTTTTTCTTGTAAATATAAGTGGATCATGAGACATTTGTGGAAAAAATAAGAAAATGAAAGATGATTCTTGAAATCTATAACAAGGAAATAGCTATAGATAAAGTCACAAATTTACTCTGAGAAGTGTTCTTCAAGACATAATTTATAATAGAAAAACTCTGCATTATCCAATAATAGGCTAATAGATAAAAATTGGGGCATCATTGCCACACAATAAATATTTTTTGAATAAATTAATTGGTATGCTTTATAAAGTAATAAGATCAGAAAACAGTGAAAAAAGTAACAAAATCTTGTATAAGCATAATCTCTATTATCAATATAGACTATAATATTATACAAAGAAAAGTAGGAGAGAAAGGTTCAAAGGATTGTCTCTGAGTTTTAGGATTATGAATGATTTTTATTTTCTTTTTTATACTTTTCTGTCTTTTTCAAAAATTTATAATGAGAACATATTTATTCATGTGGTCAGAAAACTGTATTAACCAATATAGAGCCATAATTTTATATCAGATATATGTTAAATATATCTTTAATATCCTTGCCTTCACCACTCCTCAGGTTTACCTTGGTACACAGTCACTCCCATTCATATCCAGACTGAGTTCTCGGGCTTTTGTGAGCTCTTTGTCAGCAACCAGTTCTCTCGATTTAAACACAGCTTGAGTTCTTAACCTGTAAAAATAAATTTAAAGAATTTTTAATCCTGTGGAGCCCGACAAACTGATTGGTAATCCTTGGAAAAATTATGTTCTTTCAGTTAGATCCCCAGGCATTATTTTTAAATTAAAACTGAATCTGTCAAAAATAAATGGGGAATTCCTAAATATACATAAATAAATACAAATTGATTTCATAGAAATTTAAATTATATTTATTTATAGGGGAGTAAGGAAGATTAAGTTGGTTAGAATATCACTTGAAAACTGAAAATTGTAGATGCTTTAGTAGGAGCACTTTAAGTCTCTTCTCTAGAAAGTTCAATATTCCCTCCAAAGCAAGTGTATTTTGATCAGATGAGTATAAATGGGAATTCTAGTAACCCTATTTACCCTGCTGAACATTTACATGGGAGGCATCCACTTCTCATACTGACATTTCAAAGAGCTAGCTAGGGCTGCAGCACAGTAACTAACATATTTTCTCTGGGTCACCGGTAAATTCTTCCAAAAGAATGGAAAGACATTCTATTCATCAATACTAACTTAAACCCACACTCACACGTACTGAGGAGGTAAGGCCAATGAAGAACTACTACTAAAGGTCTTCTACCAGGAGTTTGGGTATCTATCAATCACCTATAGCAAATATGTGACACTACCTAGTCTCTAAGTTTTTTTTAGAAATGTTCTCTGGTTATTTGTAAAAGTATATTCTTCTTTCAACTGTGAAATCAAAATACGAAGTGATAAAAACATTATTAACACAGTACTGTCATTTTCATCATGGTCAAAAGACATTCTTACAATTGCAACTATGCACAGTGATGTACAAAAGGAAATATGTAGATTAATTACCTTCAGGAACTTACAGTTTAAGACTAATATTTGTGATACAAGGATTCTATGAAGTAGTTACTTTGACTTTTACTATATGTATTTACAGATGACTAAAGTAAAGGCAAAAGCATAGAACTCTCCAAGGTGACATATTTTTTAGTGATGAAGGCAGTATTTTTTTAAATATCATAGGTATAGAGTACATGTATTAAGGCATACTGTAAGCTTGGGAGAACAAAGCAAATATTTTCAATTAGCCTTGATTTTTATTCATTACATATACACTACTGTGCTCCAAGGAGGATTTAAGATGATTCTTGGTACTGTCATAAATAGTATTCTGGATAAATCCTCTCCGATCAATCTGGAAAGGGCTCACAAAGATAATGCCCTTTTGAAAGTTCTTATTGACTATTATGTAATAACAAGATAGAATGAATTGTTAATCACAATTTAAGTAAATGTCAAAGTCATGCCAAATTTATTTCAAAATGACAGGCTCATCCCAAAATTCTGAATTACCATTAACAATTCTATACTAACTCATTTGGTATTCAATTACAGATTGCCTTCCCAATATTTCTGCTGAACATCCTGAGCACTATAAACAATGCCTTATGTATGGAAGATATTAATTCATTATTTAATTGAAATGAGATTCCTTGGGTCATTTAAATGACAAGTTCACTAAAGACATATAAAAGTTCAAATCATATATAAATTAGAGAGTGAGAAATGCACTGAGAAATAAGATTAAGTCTTGTTCATTTTGGTATTCCTCCCATATAGTTTTTTATAGAGTAGGGGGCTTAGCAAATGTTTCCTGACACAAGGAGAATGAAACTGAAATGCATACTACATTACACATTAAACACTAAGGTGCTAATTTTGTATTCATATTTACTATATAACCTAAAATAGAGTTAGGTGACAAAGAAACTAGATGTAAAAATTTTAAGTAGTGAGATTTTAACTGTGTTGTAATGAATAGATAGGGTGTAAACAAATGGAAAAGTAGAGCATAGATATTTAAATCAGAAGAAAAAATATGACTTGAGGAAGAAATGTCAATGACATATTGAAAAGATTTCAAGGAGACAAACTTGCCTTTGGAAAAAAATTATTTCTTAGGAAAAGTGGGGCAAATGAGAGGTGATTCCAGATTATAAAAAGCTTTGAATACTAGGTTGCATAAACGTAATCTAATAAATTATCATGGGTTTTTAAAATTCAGAGGTGGCACAATAAAAGCAATGTCTTAGGAAGATTCATTTGAGATAGATATTCTCGGTACTTGATAGAAATGTGCAGAACGTTGAATTTCAAATAATCTTCATAAATGATAAAATTACATAAATCCAAAAAGTAGGACAGAGAATAGTGTAAACTTTCAGCCTAGAAATATGAAGTCTGATACTGATTACTTAAATGGATAGATTAGGCGTCTAGTTTTTGTACCAGCTGACTATAATAAACCACAGTGGAAGTAAGCAGGAGAATGAGAGTGAAAGCTGTTCAATTAAAAATGTCTTGAGTTTCTGTTTATAATAATAACAATACTATAATGGCTCATATGTGGTAATAATAATACAGTATAATACTGTAATACAACTACAACTACTAATAATACCCCTGTACTGTAATAATAAGTCACAGAAACTATTGTGCTCTTTCTTTTAATTCCTAGGCTAATAGAAATGTTACACTTATTTTGATCTTCTAACCAAGTCAATAATAACCTTTCCATTTCAATAATTAATCCATTATGCTGCTTAGTCATAATTGATGCCTTCATTAGAGCACTGCCTTTCACATGTCCCATTATTCTCACTTTATCCTTTTGTAATTGTTCTGATAGCCGAGCAACTGAAGCCTAATGCTTTCCCAGTGAAAGATGGCATTTGGCCTTTCTCCGAACGCTTAATTATTTCTACTTTCATTTCCATCGTAATCACCATTCTCTTCGCTACAGGTTCACCTGGACTTGCTTTGGAAGTATGGTCATAAGAGCAAATACAGACTCACAAAATCAAATTAAAAAGTTAAGACGAAAGTGATGCTGTGCCTAAGAGACCCCATAAAACAATGAGAGTAGCTGCTAGCATAAAAATGCTGTGCCAATGAACTGCTTAAACCATGTGGGTTTGTTTACATGTGTAAAAGAAACTATTAATAGTTCCAGAATTATTAATTTAATTATTTAATTATAAATTATCCTTATGGGGAGCCTTGGCAACACCCACTTATAAGTATGATGGAATGCCATTAAGTCCGGTCATCCACAATCCAGGGACTGCTTGTAACTACAAACCTTTTAGACATCAAAAAGGTCATGACAGAACACTAAAAACAAGCCTACACACATAAATTTGATAACTTAGATGAAATGGACCAACCCCTCAAAAAGCACACACTACCACAACTCACTCAATATCAAATAGATAACTTGAATAGCTCTAAATATTAAGGAAATTGAACTTCCAATTTTAAAATTCCCCAAACAGAAATCTCTAAGTCCAGATAGTTTCACTGAAGATTTTACCAAATATTTAAAGGAGAATTAACACCAATTCTACACCATCTCTTCCAGAAAGTAGAAGTGGAGGGAACACTTCCCAACTCATTTTATGAGGCCAGTATTACCTTGATACTAACACAAAACAAAGAGAGTATGAAAAAAGAATATGAGACCAATATTCCTCATTGATACTGATTCAAATATCCTTAACAAAATATTAGTAAATAGAATTCAGTAATATATAAAAAATATCATAAACTATGACCAAGTGGAGATTATTCCAGGGATTCAAGGCTGGTTCAGCATTCAGAAATAAAGGTAAACCACCATACTAGCAGGCTAAATAACAAAAGTCACATGATCATGAAGGTATTTGACAAAATTCATAAAAGGAATTTGACAAATATCAACACCTATTCATGTTAAAACTTTATATAATCCTTAACAGAAAATAATTGATAAATTGGACTTAATTAAAATGAAAAATTTTTGTTCTGTTAAAGATCCTGTAAGAGATTAAAAAGACCAGCCATAGACTGGGAGAAAATATTTGCAATCCACATATCTGACAAACAACTCATATCTAGAATATATGAAGAACTCTCAAAAATAGTAAAAACATCCAAATGATCCAATTAGAATAAGGGCAAAAGACACCGAAGAGATAATTCACCAAAGAGGAGAGAAGGAGGGAAAATAAGCACATAAAAAGATGTTCAACATCACTAGCTATTAGGGAAATGCAAATTAAGGCCACAGTGAAATATCACCATCCACATATTAGAAGAGGTAAGATAAAAATTCGTGATGATACTAAATGTTAGCATGGATGTGGAGAAACTGAGCACTATATAATAACAAAACAGCAATTTAGCTTTTGAAACACTGTTCTCAGGGAATTGTTAAGGGAAGAACAGCCTTAGTGTAGATAAATTTATAAGAACTGGTTATTAAATAGGTTATGCTTCATGACTGGAAAGGGTTGAATTTAGAAAGTACCATTCACTCCAGCAATAGCACTATTAGGCATCTACCCAAAAGAGCAAAAGACATTCTATAATAAAGACTTCTGCACCTGAATGTTTATGGCAGCAAAATTCACTATTAAAAGGATGTGGAAACAACCCAAGTGCCCATCAATTAATGAGTGGAATAATAAAATTTGGTATATGTATACAATGGAATATTACTCAATTATAAGAAACGATGGTGATCTAGCACCTCTGATATTTTCCTGGATAGAGCTTGAGCTCATCCTCTGAAGTGAGGTATCACAAGAATGGATGAATAGGCACCACATGTACTCGCCATCAAATTGGCACTAACTGGTCAACACCATGGTTCTCATATGGTAGTAATATTCTTCAGGGACTGAGGGGTTGGGGCGGTAAACTCACAACTAATGGACACAGTGAGCATTGTAGGGGGGAAAAGGCATGCCTCAAATCATGGTTTGGGTGTGGCAAAGTCATAACATGTAACCAAAATGTACCCCCATAATATCATGAAAGAAATAAAAATAAGGACAGTTCCCCTAAAAAAAAAAAAAGTTAAGTTCCTATAGCACACAGTACATTGCTTTGCTTAAAGTCACAGTTTTGAAAAATCTGTCGGCAATGTTAAGTGAAGACTTAGTATATATAGAAATAATTGTGCATACACAGGTTAATATACGTACTTATTTGTTTACTCTGTCCACTAAGAAGGCTGTTATGGATTGAATGTTTGTGTTTCTTCAAAATTCATACATTGAAGCTCAAACCCCCAATGTGACTCTATTTTTAGATAGGGTCTTTATGGAGGTAATTAAGGTTAAGTGAAGTCCTAAGGGGAGTACCTCATTCAACAGAATAATCATTCAGTTCTGCTCTGGTGTCTGACTGCATTTTGGACTCCAGGAACTTCTGACAGTTTTCAGGACATATTTTTGAACAGTGGTAAGTTCTTAATGCTTCCTCTCTGGGAGCTAGCTTAGGTCTTTCATTCTTGCATAAAATAAAGATCTGAGTGATCACTCCTGTATTTGATCCAGTGTTTAGCATTTCTTCCTCTGGATCCAGTAGATCCTCCCTAGCAATCTCCTAGATTTCTAGACTGTGGTCTGGTTTGTTTACTGAACTAAGAGGGATCACTCTCCAGATCTCAGAAATGCTTGCAGATGGACTGGGCATCTAAGTCCAAAAAACAAAATGACATCTGCACTTGAATGTTTATAGCAGCACAATTCACAATTGCAAAGATGTGGAAACAACCCAAGTGCCCATCAATTAATGAGTGGACTATTAAAATGTGGTACATGTATACCATGGACTACTACTCAACTACAAAAAACAATGGTGAACTAGCACCTCTTATATTATCCTGGATAGAGCTTGAGCCCATCCTTCGAAGTGAGGTATTACAAGAATGGAAAAACAAGCACCACATGTACTCACCATCAAATTGGTACTAGCTGATCAACACTAAGGTGCTCACATGGTAGTAATATTCACTGTGTGCCAATCAGGTGAGGGAGGGGGGTAAACTCACAACTAATGAGGACGGAATGAACTGTATGGGGGAAGGGCATGCCTCTAGCCCTGGCTTGGGAGAGGCAAAGGCATTACTTATAACCAAAATGCTTTTATCCCCATAATATTCTGAAATTACAAAAAATAATATTCTGAAATAAAAAAAATAAAATAAATAAAAATATATTAAAAACTGATAGAGCAGATAGTTATTGATGAAGCAGATATATAAAAATAAGCACATTATCTCATGGATATTTATAGAATTCTACACACAACAGTGAGAGAACATTCTTTTCAAACATACTTAGAACATTCATAATAGTTATTTCCTGACATATAAAGCAAAACATAATACGAAACTAAAAGCCCATAGAAGAGAGACAATATTCTTTGTCATAAAGGCAATGAAATTAGGTATCAGTAAAAAAGTCAATAATAAACGCTTAAATTACACAGTGGAAAGCTAAAATAAATAAAACCACTTTAGCCTTGGGTGACCATTAGGCAAAATGTTACCCATAATAGACTAAGTGAAAAGTTAAAAATAAATTTTAATAGCATCAAAGATCTAAAAATTAGGGGAAATTATTAAGCAGTATACAGAATAAGAATACAATTACAAAAAGGTGACCCCTAGTGCCTTCTTCCCTGAGGGCTTTTGCCAACGGTTTTTAAAAACCCACTTTTAGTAAAATCTTCATTCACAGGCACATGTGTCTGAGTCCTGAGGCCACCGAAGGGGCCTGCGAGCCCCTGGGCCTGTCCCGTCCACTAACTGCAGTGCAGGTAGGAGGAGGCCTGGCACGCACAGCGGGGCAGCCTGGCTGTGCTCTGGCCGAACCAAGAACAGAGGCAGGGCCAAGGGGACAAAACGAAGACCTAAAGTAACAGGAAATCAGCGGATAAGAGAAGCGCAGCGGCAGCGACCAGACCCAACTCACCGTCAGGCCTCCCTTCCCGTCTGGTCTAGGACGCCGGGCCTGCGGGAGGAAAACGCAGGGGCTGCCATGTGATTGGCCGGCGCATCATTCCCTCCTCATTGGCCCAGGTGGGCGCTTGTGGAAAAGACCCAGAGACCATAAGACAAAACGTTTCCCCCCACCTGGTGTGGGTCTGGCAGCCCTTTGTCCCTGCTGTCCCCCAAAGCCGTGGATAGGCTCAGGGGTCCCAGGGCTTCTGACTTCAAGGAAGCTCTCTGGCCTCTCCAAAGTGGCTAATTTGGGGCGGGGGGAGGATAGCTGCTTTCATAATCTAAACGCTTGGTTCCTTCCTACATCCTAATCTCCCTCAGAAACGTTAGTGCGTCCTGAGCATCTTTCTGGGGTCATGGTGCCCAGCGTGCAAAGGAGCCCGTTGGCTGCTCTTGTGAGCGTGCAGGACAGGTGCTGAGTCTCAGACGCGAGGTCGGTATTTCATCACGGAGCACGGTTTACACTCTCGGTTCCAGCTTCCTTACAATCATCACAGCTGTCTCCAACGTTCATCAAAAACTTCAATGAACCAGGAGTTATCTATTTATAATCACAATTTTGCTTCTTCCTTACAAGAATCCTGAGTTAAGTGCTATTATGAAGATGATGTGAGATTTATATATATATACACACACACACACATACGGTTGTGAAATATACACATAAAAATGTAGGCAATATTATGAAAAAAATTCAGGAATAATTATAGTCCTAACGTAAGTGTCTCTGGTCAAGAGCTGAGATTAAGAAAGAGACATGATAAGCAACTTTGCAGACTCCGCCTGCATAGCCAAATTGCATGCCCTTTCCACCTTGGTGGTTACCACCGAAGAGAATTTCATGTTACAAAGTAAATTTTATTCCCCCGAGATTTTATTTTTTCCATCAATATATGGTTCCCATAAGAGGTATGTTTACTTTTCTCATTTTTGAATCATAGTGTATGAGTCTGTGACTTGATTCTTTCACTTGCCATGTTTTTGAGATTTCCTTGTTAATTTATTTTAGCTGCAGTTCATTTCTGTTTACAGCCTTACAGTATTTAAGTGTATGAATAGATCACAATGTAATTATTCATTTTATCAGGGATAGGTAGTTGGGGTGTTTCTCAATTTTTGCCAATATTAATGATGCCGTTTTGAACATTTTCCTCCATCTCCTCAGTTCACAAGACTCTTGAATTACCTGAGTGGAGATGCTTAGTCACAAAGGCACAAATTACCTCCTTTGCCTATTCACAAGTGGTTTTACCAAATTACATTAGCGTTGGGCCTTGGTGAATATCCCCATGTCTGCCTACCCCTGATATTGTCAGATTTTTAAAATACAAAATATTGGTTGGAAATTATTTTATTGTTGCTTTCATTTCATTACTATTAATACAGCTGAGCATTTTTTTTTGTATGTTCCTGGGCCACTTGTTTGCTCTTCATTGTTTTGCTTCTATTTCTATTAGCTATTTTTCTGTTTTTATTTGCATGTAAAAGTACTCTATGTATTCTAAAACAGTAACTTGGTCAGCTATATATGATGCATGTATCTTCTCCCAGTGTGTGGTTTGTATTTTTCTTTCTTTTTATAGGGGTCATTCACTGAACAGTTTTTATTTTTAATGAAATCAAATTGATCTAGGTTTACTTTATGTTTTGTAAATTTGGGGATCTGTTTAAAAAAATTATTCCCTACCTCAAATCATAAAGATATCTTATTTTGTCTTTTTTTAGACAAATATTGCATGTTCTCATTCATAAGTTGATGTTATAATAAAAAAAATCTATGTACAAAAGTAGAGAGTGGAATGATAAACAATGGAGACTCTGAAGATGATAGAGGTTTCTGTACATTGATTTTGTAACCTGAGACTTTGCTGAATTTGTTTATCAATTCCGGTAGTCTCATGACAGCATATTTGGGGTTTTCTAGGTATAAGATCAAATCATCAGCAAAGAGAGATAATTTGCCCTCTTCTGCCCCCATTTGTATGCCCTTGATTTGCTTCTCTTGTCTGATTGCTCTGGCTAGGACTTCCAGCACTAAGTTGAACAGAAGCGGTGACAGAGGACAACATTGTCTGGTTTCAGTTATAAGCAGGAATGCTTTCAATTTTTCCCCATTCAGTATGATGTTGGCTGTGGGTTTGTCATATATGGCTTATATCATTTTTAGGCATTTCTATGTACCAACAACAAACTGAGAACCAAATCAAAGACTCAATACCCTTCACAATAGCAACAAAGAAAATAAAGTACCTAGGAATATATTTAACTAAGGAGGTAAAAGACCTCTACAGGGAGAACTACAAAACACCGAGGAAGGAAATAGCATAGGACATAAACAGGTAGAAAACCATACCATGCTCATGGGGTGGCAGAATCAACATTAAAATGTCTATACTACCCAAAGTGATCTACAGATTCAATGCAATCCCTATTAAAATACCAACATCATTTTTCACGGATAGAGAAAAAATAATTTCATGCTTCGTATGGAACCAGAGAAGACCCCATATAGCAAAAACAATCTTAGGCAAGAAGAACAAATTGGGAGGCATCAATTTACCAGACCTCAAACTATACTACAAGGCTATAGTAACTAAGGCTATAGCATGGTACTGGCACAAGAATAGGGACATAGACCAATGGAACAGAACTGAGAACCCAGATATAAAACCATCCTCATATAGCCATCTAATCTTTGACAAAGCAGACAAAAACATACACTGGGGAAAAGAATCCTTATTCAATTAATGGTGCTGGGAAAACTGGATGGCCACATGTAGAAGACTGAAACAGGATCTGTACCTTTCACCTCTCACAAAAATCAACTCATGATGGATAACAGACTTAAACCTAAGGCATGAAACTATAAGAATTCTAGAAGAAAATGTTGGAAATACTCTTCTAGACATTGACCTAGGCAAAGAATTTATGAAGAAGACCCCAAAGGCAATCACAACAATAATAAAAATAAATGAATGAAACCTGATCAAATTAAAAAGATTCTGCACAGCCAAGAAAACTATCATTAGAGGAAACAGACAACCTACAGAATGGGGGGAAATATTCACGTTACACATCCAATAAAGGGCTGATAACTAGAATCTATATAGAACTCAGGAAAATCAGTAAGAAAAAATCAAACAACCCTATCAAAAAGTGGGCAAAGGACCTGAATAGAAACTTTTCACACCAAGACAGAACAATGGCTAACAAACGTATGAAAAAATGGCTAACAAACGTATGAAAAAATGCTCAACATCTCTAATTATCAGGGAAATGCAAATCAAAACCACAATGAGATACCAGTTATCCCCAGTGAGAATGGCCTTTATCAAAAGTCCCAAAACAATAAATGTTGGTGTGGATGTGGAGAGATAGGAGCACTCATACACTGCTGGTGGAACTGCAAATTAGTACAACCTCTGTGGAAAGCAACATAGAGATACTTCAAAGAAATGCAAATAGATCTACTATTTGATTCAGCGATCCCATTACTGGGCATCTAGGCAAAAGAACAAAACACATTCTATAAAAAAGACGTCTGCACTAGAATGTTTATAGCAGCACAATTCACAATTGCAAAGATGTGGAAACAACCCAAGTGCCCATCAATACATGAGTGGATTAATAAAATGTGGTATATGTATACTATGGAGTACTACT
>CAUYRT010005324.1:0-124542 GCA_963574885.1 Lepilemur ruficaudatus
CTGTAAGACTGTGTGCAATATAATTTCTACTTACTAAAATGAATTGTTGAAACAGGTTTTGTTATATACCTTTTTATTTTATGGAAATATCAGCTTTTCTGACCACAGTTCCTATAAATAGAGTTTAGGTAAATTACTAGTGTCTTGATGGTGCTTTTTATTCCCTAGTTTCTGCTTAAATAAAAAAATTATATGTGATTTATTCAGTTATATATTATAGTTTTCTTCTTTGACAGGAGAAAATTAGATTTGTAAATATTTTTGAACTATGAACAGAAAGAAAATGGGACATTTGAATGATTGACTATATCATTCTCAGATTCATCTGTAGTATGTCTGAACTTTCTGCCCAAGTCACTGCAAGCAGGACAATTAAGGATGAGATAATTTATGGCCTGAAACGAAAAAGAAATAACTTCTTAAAATTTTGTTTTATGTAATGTTGTAACTTTCAAAGTTGAGATTATTATCCTCACAAATTATTAATTTCTTAATTGCGTGCAGAAACATATTTCATAAATCATGATCATTTATACTTTTAATAATAAATCTCCATTTTCCAATTCATTTATATTTTTGCATTAGCAACTAATTTTTTGTAAACACAATAGAAAAAAAAAGCTGAATACTGCTATGAACAATGGTTTTTATTCTAAAATTATAAAGTAACTATTTTTTTACTTATATAGTTTATTTCCATGGACTTAAGTATTAAAAAATACCACTGATGTCATACTATTTGTACTTATTTCTTTGTTTAATTTTAGTGCACTCATTCATAAGCTTTTTAACATGCATTGAACATTCATTATGTATTGGTCACTTCTGTATATAGGGGTGGGAGAGATGAAGAAAGTCCAGTGGAAATTACAGAGAGATGAATGAGTCATTACAGCATTTTATGATGAAGTCTACACTGGATTTAGTCCTACAATAGAACAAAAGAGAATCTCCTGGGCCAACCTCTCTCTCATTCCACTGTATTGCCAAACTCTAAGTTTTGGAAATAAATGCATCTAAATATTCTAAAATAGATGTCTGTTAGTTTTCCTCTTGAATGAAGAATGTAAATACTTGATTTATGTATGTTTTATTGTCTTAATTACCTATATAAAAACATTCTAATATTAAAATGTCTTTCTATATGTTTCACTTATGAACATCAAGAGATCTTATTTAGCCTTTAGCCTTGTTTCCCTTTTGTTTATATAAATATCTAGCTACTAGTTTTCTTTCTTAATAATTAAAAAAGCATTTAGGGAAGACATTCTATTATACTGGAGACTCCATGAAACATTACAAACGTACAAACAGGCTAAGACATTGCCCTTGTGTTCAATAGACTTACAATCTAGGTGGAGAAATAAGACATACACCTAAAAAGGAGAATAACGGCTTTGCCAGCCTCGTCAGTGTCCAGTATAGATGGTGCTTTATGTAGTCAAAGAAGATCCTATATAATCTACTCCATTTTTACTTCTGTGACCTCACTTCCCCCACTTACTCCTGCTTTAATACTACTTCTACAAAACTGGCCTCCTGAATGTACCTTGAATATACCCTACAGGTTCCTGTTCCTGGGTCTTTCCACATGTGATATCCACTCTTTCCAATGCTCTTCTCCCAAATTCTGCAGGGCTTCCTTCAGTTCCTTCAAATCTCTGCTCTCCCCTTGCATACTTAGAGACCTTCACTGACCACTCTACGTAGATTAACTTTCCCACTCTCACCCTCCCTATTAAAATAAGCCTAGTTTATTGTTTTCATATTATTCATAACCAATTGTCATATTAATTTATTAATTTTATTGCATTCATTCATTTATGTATTTACTGTCTCTTTATACTATAATATAAGCTTCATTCAAATAAGAACATTATCTAGTTTGTTCATTGATATATCATCAGGACCTGGGGATCTACACTAATGTATTAGATTCTAAGTATTTATTAAATTTAAAAATAAGGGGGGGGGTCAGATGCTTTTTTCATTTTTTTAACTCTTGACATTTTTATAGAAATCACAGTTTTGTGATGGAGCAAATTTTGACCTTTTCTGGCACTCTGAAGCCAAGACATAATAACTCATTATTTTTCAAATCTCTAAGATTATATACCCCAGAGAGCTGCTTTGCCTTTCCATCTCTGAAGACACAGAGAGAAGTTTCCATCTATAAAACAAGGAAAAAAGAACTCACCAGACACTGTATCTGCTTGTGCCTGGAACTTGGACTTCTTAGTTCCAGACCTGTGAGACATAAATTTCTGTTGTTTATAAGTTAAACAGTTTACAGTATTTTGTTATAGCAGCTCAAATAGATTATGAATACACATATATAGCTTAATCATTTGAAGAAATGCTTCCGTGAAAGAAATATATGGTTATAGATACAGTGCACTGGGTTAGCTCTAGATAAATACAAGGGAGTATTTTAATAGAATATCGAAGGCTTTGTCTCTGAATACTCCATCAGTTAAGCCATTTAAGTCCTTGGTTAAGTTATTTCACTTCTTAAGTTTGTTTTCTTGCCTAAAAAAATGTGGATGATAAAAGCATTCATTGTGCTTATTGTGAGGTTATTGTGAGGACAAATGAGATAAAATAGGAGTTTAGAGCAGTACTTGTCACATATTATAAACTCAGTTCCGGTCACATACGAATTTTTCAAAATCTTGGTTGTTACATAGGTCTCTTAAACTTACTTACAAATTTTGGGTTTGTAGCTGCTTCTAAATACAGAAGTTTTGAGGTAATTGTCAATCTAGGCCAACATAACTAGTCCAAAAGAAATTATATATGGACAAAGAGATGATCTTACTTGGTTGTTAAACAAAGTAAGATCATCTTACTTTGTGATGGATTTATTTATATTTATATGTCTATATTAATACTGGTACCAATGATAATACCTCTATGCAGGGCAGATAGTTTGTATAAACCAACAATATTGATTGGTTAATGTTGATGTCATTTTTTATTAAAGGAATGTGCAGTATCAATAACTAAAAATTGTGAATATTACCCATATATAATATATATAATCAAGTATTTCTGAAGTGGAATCTTGTGATGGAAGTATTTTATTTTGCTGACTCTATAACAACATTTTGGTATTTCAAAATGCTAATTATTGTTCTTGTGGTTATTATTATTATACATTTACTGATATTATTATATAAAGCAGTGTTAATTTACATACCCTTATTTCGAAGGCAGAAAAAAACGTAACGAAAAATTTTTATAAACACATTAAAATAATAATTACCTATTTAAGGGAAAATTTGTATTCCTAAGAGCTAAGAAAACTTGATGAGAGCTATACTTGGTGCTTTGTAAAATACAGCAATCATTTTTATGTCCTAGATTATCTGTGTGGTGTGTGGTGTTTGTGTGTACATGTAAGTGAGTGCCTGCTTCTCCTTTTCTCTTTCTTTCTCTCTGCATTCATATTTATATTTTAAGAAACATTTGATGTCATTCTTATTTTATAAACAATGAATAAGAAATTCAGAAATTATAGTAATCTTGCAAATGAAAGAGAATAGTGCAAGTACATAATCAAAGAAACATCTATATGGGTGTTTTATTTCTGTGAAATAATAAAGGTAAAACCCAATTTAATGAACACCATGCTATTTAATTATAGCCAAATTTCATTATACCTATAATGAGCACATTGTCAGAAATTATAATGCATTCATTGCTATAGCAGCTGATGATGAAACGTGGCTCGGGCCAGCTTTTCTGTAATGAATTCAAACAAAAATTGCTTTGATCTCAAGAAGAAAAGCAGTGCCCATACATAACCTTCATCCTTTAAGCTCCAGAACTATTATAAGGATCATTTTATTTTACTTGGCTACTTATAATTTAGATTTTTAATGGGTTGACAGATTTTGGAATTTTGAAATAAAGAGTAAGATTGAAAGGTAATGGCATTTTTACAGGAACTCTAAAAAGTCAAAGCTAGAGTTCAATTTACTTTTGCATTTTGCCTTACCAAAAATGCCATATCATAGAATTATAAGTCAATGAAGCATTGTTCATAGAGAAACCTGCCACTATGAGATTGACAGAGACATCTTGTGTTGTACAGGATTTTTCTTTGAGTTGATTTCCTCAAGAACGCTCTGTTATAATAGGGACTCATATGTAAAATTTATTAGTAATATTCAAGGGGAAAAGATTTTACTTGTACTGAAAAATATTTATTATCTTCTAACACACCAACTATTCAGGACAACAAACAACTTTCAGTAATGTGTCTTGTGATATCCAAGAGACTAGATCACAGTCCTAGTTCTGCCACTAAATGATTGTGACCTTGAGAAAGTGTATGTGTTCAACTACTACAATTGCCTTTTAAATAAGTATGTTTCAATATTTGACATTTTAATAGAAAGTTGATAGAGAGATAGCATCTGCAATTTGTATATATTACAGTAATGGTTACTGTGATCATTAGCAGAAATTGTGACCCTTTCATGTATATTGTGATTCTCGAATGAAGGTAGTTTTCTATAACTGTCAGTTAAAATTATTATTATTAATAGTAATCTAAAGGCCTTTTTTTTCGTATTTGAGTGTATTATAACTCTAAAATTTGTATCTTCTTATTATTATTTTCAAACACTGTTAAATCTCCATACATAGATTCATAGGTTCTGGTTTGTTATTTTCAAAACTATTCAACAATATAGTTCCAACAGGGGAATCTCAAATTTGCTTTTGGGCCTAATAAATTCAACAGAAAATAACCAAACACACACAATTGCTTCACCTTTTCATCACGTAGACTCTTCCAAATAATTTTTGTATATGTGAATATATACACATTCTCTCAAAAAATTAGTATTATTATTTTTAAAGAAAGTGTTGACATAAATTTATCCCAATATTTACCTTTTCTGGTAGTCCTTGTTCCTTTCTGAATTTCTGTGTTTTATGTTTTCCTAGGATCATTTTCCTTCTGCCTGAAAAAGTTATTTTATAATTTATTATTGATTTGTTGGCAACACATTATTCAGGTTTGTTTTTCATTCTGAAAAAAAGGATGTGTTTTTTCTTCACATTTGAAGTATGTTTTAACTAGGTCTAGAACTCCTGTTTGGCAATAGTTTACTTTCAGCATTTTAAAGATGTGATTTTATTGACCGGTAGTTTTATTGCATACCTTTGAAGAAAGTACATTTTCCTGCCTATGACTGCTTTAAAAATGTTTTTTTCTTTTTTTCTTTAGTTTTCAGCAATTTTACCAAGAGGAGTTTAGGTGTAGTTTTGTTCTAATTCATTCATGTGGGTTTTGTAAAATTTTGTTCATCTGTGACTTGATGCCTTTTGTCAGTTTTGGGAAGTTCTTGACTATTATTTCTTTAAATATCTCTTCTTCGCCTTTCTCTGTCTTCTATAGTCTAGAACTCTTGTTTACTCAGTGTTAGCCATTTTAATGTCTCTCTTATGTTTCTACCCAAAGATAATCTAAACTATTACTTGCCAGGCTCAGAGGAGCAGATCATCCTATTTTGGAGTCCTTCCTTTCTTTTTCTTCCTCCCTCCCTTCCTCCCTTCCTTCCTTCTCTCCTTCCTTCTTTCCCTCCCCACTTTCTTTCTCCCCCTCTCTCCCCACCCCCTCATTTTTTGTTGTTTCTCTATTCTTGGATTTGCCCTCACTCCCACCTTGTAGTCTCCCCAATCCCCATTAGTTACAAATGTGTATTATGGAAATTCTGTAGCATCTCTCTTATGTAGTGACCTCTGAACCTCAATTTTTGTGTCCTAATTCTGTGAGCCACCCTAAATCTCTGCTCTGCATTTCAGATATTTTCTTCTTGGCCTCTTAGTCCCTTACCCTTGACAAATGTCTTAAGGAAAAAAACTGTGAAGTGTCTGTTTCACTTTTCTGTTACCCTTTCTTGGGCATCTCATTTCTTCAATTGGTGGATATCTTGGTTATCTGAAACTCAATATTTGCCTCTGAGGTTTCCACTGATTGCTTTGAGTTCTGCTGTTTTTTCTTTTTTTTTTTTTTAACTTGTTAGCAGAGGTCCTTTGTAGCCCTTCTTAGCCTTTTTGTTCCTCATTCTAAGAATTGGTAAACTTCCCAAGGGCAAAAGTGGCATGAAGAAAGTTGGAGTTACCTTAAGGTACTTTCCTACGTTCTAGGCTCTGACTTCTAATGACTAGCTGTATTCGTAGCTATCTAGTGCCTTCAAACAAAGGCTGGGCTGATTGTCATGATTCTAATGAGTCGGCCACACTGAACCATGAACAAAAACAATGAAAGTATAGCACAAGCAGAGCAGCATTCTGGGCATTGTCTAAACAAAATACAAGGGTGAACTATTAATATATATAACATGCACGATTAACATGCAGTGAAAGCAAAGAGAATGCTTTGGATCATGATATCAAAAAGAAAAGCTCTTTGTCTCTAAGGCACTCCTTATAAAATCAGACCCATCTAGAGGAGTCCCAGGAAGGTTGTTATGAAATATTAAATACCATCAAGATTTTCATGCCTATGAAACACTACTCTACTAGATACTGAATAAGATTAGGTCCATTCTGTACTAAAGTTTGAAATAGTCTAAACATTCAACAGACATTCTGAAGCTTAGAATATAGAGTACCAGATATCCACAAAGTCCAAAGCCTTACCTATGTTAAAAATCAAATAGCTTAGGAGCATGAAGTTTCTGACATTCTTCCTTATATGAAGTAAAAAAAAAAAAAAAGATGTCTCTTCTAAACGAAGCTGAAATAAGGCATAGAGACAAAGAGCTTTTCCCATGGTATAGTCTGGAAAATATCAGAGCTGGCCCCATGCTGTAGATGACCAACTGGTGCTGGCAGCAAACTGTAACGCACCATTGGTCAGTCTTTGAGGTCTCTATCCTCCACAATGTGCTTTTACCTGTGTAAGATTATCACCATTAAGGTGGAGAAGAGACTGGGACAAGAGTAAAAGAGAGAATGCTAAAGCCTGTAGAGTTGAATATTTGAAGAGTTTTCAAGTATTTTTTCTGACATTCAAAGTTCATTTAAAATATTTTTTAATTTTTATGACTGCATAATAATCGTGCATATTTATAGGGTACATGTGAAATTTTGATACATGCATATGATGTGAAATGATCAAGTCATGGTAATTGGGACTGCTATCACCTCAAACGTTTATCATTTCTTTGTATTGGAAACATTCCAAACTTTCTCTTTCAGCTGTTTTGAAGTACACAATAAATCACTGTTAACTATAGTTGCCCTATTGTGCTATCAAACAGTAGAACTTATTCTTCCTTTCTGATTGTATGTATATTTAAACCCATTAACCCACTCCTCCTCATTCCCACTTCCCACTACCATTCTATTTGCTACTTCCATGAAATCATTTGTTTTAGCTCCCACATATGAGTGCGAACATGCAACATTTGTCTTTCTGTGCCTGACTTATTTAACTTAACATAATAACTTCCAGTTCCATCCATGTTGCTGCAAATGACAGAATTCCATTCTTTTTATGGCTGAATAATATTCCACTGTGTGTATGTACCACATATCCTTTATCCATTTACCTGTTGATGGACACTTAGGTAGGTTTCATATCTTGGCTATCGTGAATAGTGCTGTAATAAACATGGGAGTGCAGATATCCTTTTCATATATTGATTTGTTTTTGGATATATACCCAATAATGTCCTGTCAAAGATGGCCTAGCTGCATACCAAAAAAACTGAAGGCATCAAAAACAATTACCTTTTCAACTGATGTTTAGTGAAACAGTTTCGAAGAGTTCCTTCCAAAATACTACTAGTGATTTACAAAAAGTACTTGCCAATAACCAGCATTGGAAGCATTATGAAAATATGACTAGTAAGTGAAATGATGTAATGGACATGTTTAGAATTTGTCTTGCCCGTTAATAGAATACATTCGTGTGAATAGAAAATCTATAGGTATAATTTGCCATAATCCTGTCCTAAACAGTGAATATGTGAAAAACATTTTTGGAAAAGGTATAGCCTAGGAGCCCATCACCTACTCCTTGGCTTTTCCACAACTGCTCCCTCCTGGGTGTCTAGGCTTGGCTGTGATACTTCTAATCTTCAGTCTAAAGGAGGGTTAGAAGCATGATTAAAATATATAAAAATATATTTTTCTTTAATCATTATATATATTATATAATAATAAAAGTATATATTATTTTTTGTATAAACAATTTGTCTCTAAATCCAAAGATTGGAAATGTTACAGCCAAGCCTAGGAATCCAGGTGTGGAGTCCCTGTGGAAAAGCCAGGAAGAGGTGATAGGGCTCCTCAGGCTATATCTTTCCCAAAAACGTTATTGAAATATTTACATAGGATGGGATTGGGGCAAATTATACCTGTAGATTTTCTATTCATGCACATGTGCTCCAAAGGGTGAGATGAATTCTAAGTCTATCCATTGCATCATTTTACTTACTAGACAAACTTTCTTATCACTTCAAATAATAGTTACTGGTAAGTATTTTTACTCTTTCTAAATCACTAGTAATATTTTAGGAGCCCCTAAAAACTGCTTTACCAAACATAATTTAAAAATGTAATGTTTTTGAGACCTTCAGTTCTTTTAGAATGCAGGTCATCTTTGGCAGGACACATCATTCTCTTTGCCTAAAAAATTACTGTCTTAATTATTTTCTTCTAAAGATAGGCAATAAACAACCCCATCATTATTCTACTCAAGCATCTCTTGTATCTTTTCTATTTTGCTAGGTTGTGGAAACAACCCAAGTGCCCGTCAATTCATGAGTGGATTGTTAAAATTTGGTATATGTTTACAATGGAATATTACTCATTTTTAAGAAATGACAGTGAGCTAGCACCACTTATATGGTCCTGGATAAGCTTGAGCCCATTATTCGAAGTGAGGTGACACAAGACCGGAAGAATGGGCCCCACATGTACTCACCATCAAATTGGTACTGACTGATTAACACTATGGTGCTCAAATGGTGGTGTTGTTCACCAGGGATTCGGGGGTTGGGGTGGTAGACTCACATCTGAGGGATGCGGTGAGCATTGTGGAGGGGAGGGGCATGCTTGAAATGCAGTTGGGGATGGGAATTAGGGGTCTGAATAGGGGGAAGGAAATCTTCTAAAAAGGATTTATGTGAATAGCTGTATAACTTCATAAATTTACTAATAATCATTTGATTGTACACTTAAAATGGAGTAATGGCATGGTATGTAAATTATACTTCAATTAAAAAAAAAAAGATGTATGCTCCTTAGCTGGGCATGGTGGCTCATACCTGTAACCCCAGCACTTTGGGAAGCTGAGGCAGGAGGATCACTTGAGACCAAGAGTTCAAGACCAGCCTGGGCAACATAATGAGACCTCCATCTCTAAAAAACAAAATGTATAATTTTAAAATATAAATTTTAAAAAAAAAGAGGAACGAGATGTAGGCTCCTTAAGAAGGTACCATGTACCAGTTCTCTTTATAACGTTGCAACTTACACAATGCCAGACTTATGGTGGGTTGCAAATATTTGTTGAATGATCAAAACATGTTCTGCCTAGAAAAACAAAACTAGCCAAAGTTTAAAAAAAATCACTCAGGAAAATTTATAAAAAGTGATTCCAATTGCAAAGCATTTGAGAGTTAATGCAGTACATGCATC
Organism: Lepilemur ruficaudatus; assembly: GCA_963574885.1. Taxonomy (NCBI): domain Eukaryota; kingdom Metazoa; phylum Chordata; class Mammalia; order Primates; family Lepilemuridae; genus Lepilemur; species Lepilemur ruficaudatus. The sequence continues at coordinate 9,667 of CAUYRT010005324.1, forward strand.
TCTGACATGCGTACCTAGATCACCTGAAATTAGTGACCTCCTAATGTTCTGGCACTGCTCTTGCCCGCTGCTACTGCCAGGAATCCTGGAGGGAAGAAACAAATACAAGACTTGAGATGGCTCCCTGGTCTTTTACCATCACCTGGCTCTCTCCAGTGCCCTGACTTATCTCCTAGATACCCTGATCTGCACTCTCCCTGGCTTTCACAAGAGATAGTGAAGATGACCAAAAAAAGAGGTAGGGATGAGGGACAAGTTCATAAAACGACGTGAGAAAGGCTCTGTGGAGAGGTCCAAGATCAGCAAACAGGCAGCAGAAGTTCAGCTCTCTAGAGAAGAAGAGGAGCATCACACCCCATGGCTCCCAACTGCAAGGGGAGCTCAAAAATTATTTCATAAAACACAGACACAATCCAGAAATGCACCAGAAGGGAGAGAGGGTTCATCAACCTGCCAGGGCAAGAAATTCAGAGACAAAATGTGGCATATCTCACCCCAAAATAAGTAATCTGTGACATTAAAGAAAATTGCCAGTCAGGTAATCCAAAGTAGGTCAAAGGCCTGCAGAAGAGCTGCGAGAGTATGTTTGTGCCACAGTAGAGGCAGGTATGTGGTCACTGCAGACACCATGATGGTTGCTGGTCTTATATGAGGGCTGGCAAACTGTGGCCTGTGTGACAAACACTGCCTGAGGCCTATTTTTAATAGCCTCTTAGTGAAAATGATTTTTACATTTGAAAAATATTGTATTAAAAAAGACGAGCATGCAATAGAGACTATACGGCTGCAAAGCCACATTTACTATCTGGCCCTTTGCAGAAAAACTTTGCTGAGCCCTATGCAGACCCTCTCTGTACAGCCTTATATTTTGTTCATATCCAAGACAGTTTATAGGAATGAACTCATTAGGATGAGACTGTTTTTGAAAATTTTGAAATTATTATGCCTGACTTGGATTTCTCCATGTGAAAGATTTAAAAGTAGACTTTATTATCCTGCTTCTAAGGGTAAGCTCTGTAAAGGGTGCCTGTGCTCTAGCAGGAGGACAGCACAGAACAAGAAGTCAGGAGATGTGGCTTCCAGTGACAATATCTGGACTGGTGGAGGATCTTACGCAGCTCACTTAACATCATTGCATTCTAATTTACTAATCTGCAAAACAGGAATGATGCCCGCCTTCCCCTCCTCACATGGTTGCTTTGAGGATACTGGAAGATGACAGATGTAGTATGCTTTGCCGAGTTGAAAGGGAAATACAAATAGAGGTATTATTATGAATGATGACATCACCAACCTTTAATTATGGCTACTTTGGGGGAAGATGAAAGACATAGATAAATTAAGTCATTAATTATTAGTGGAAATTTCTACTCATTTATTTTTTTTAATCTCCTTCCTAATTAAATCTTTAATAAAACTAACAAGTGTCAGGATTGATTGAGTTTAAAGTTTTTATCCCTTAATTTCATAAGTATGTATTTGTTGATTCTGTATTTTGTGCTCAGTACCTTTGGGAGGAGGAAAAATGAGCAATGAACGGCCCCTAAACAGTCATCAGATGTAGAGGAGGAAGGAAGCAAGAAGCCCAGGAATTTAACCAAAAACAAAACAAAAAATCCCACTTTACTAGCAAAACCTATTTCTTTAAAGCTCATTAGAACAGTTTCCATTCGGGATCTAAATCAAGGCTAATCTCCCCGGCAGTGCCACAAGCTCAAATACAGTCTAACTTAATCTTTTCTGTATCACAGGCGATGCTGTTTTTCTAAATCCCTTTCTTTTTCATTTTTCTTTTCCTGAGCACACAGAAAGACTGCATGTCTAGGATTTCTTGCAGTTAGGTTGGGACAGGCGACCAGTCCTGGCCAATAAGCCTAATTTTAAGGGACATAAGTCACTTCTGAGCCAGAGTATAAAAGAACAATGTGAGTTTTCCCTTCCTCTGCTCTGTTTATCACGGAAACTCTGTACCAAGATGACAGAGCTATGAGATGGAAGCAGCCTGGATTCCTGAGCCATTATTTGAAGAGAGCTGACTTAGAGAGACAGAAACATCTTCCTTATATGAAGAAAAAATATTTGCAATAAGCCACTGAGATTTCAAGGTTTCTTTGTTAGTGCAGCTTTATCTAGCCTAATCTGACTGAGATGTTTTTCTTCAAGCTGGGTATCATAGTCAATATTACTCTTCATTGAAATATGCAATTCTATATATTTTTAAAATTTATTTTAAAATTTAAATAGATTAAGGGTGGACCCTTAAAAACAAAAAGCGATTTTGTTATTACATACCTAAATTGCATAGTAGAGAAGTCTAGGCTTTAACATCACCTGAATAGTATATATGGTACCCAATAGGTAATTTTTCATTCCTCAACAGTCCTGCTCCTTCTGAGTCTTCAGTGTACATTAAGTTACTCTCAATGACCATGCATACCCATTGTTTAGCTCCCATTTATAAGTAGCAACATGAAGTATTTGTTTTTTCTTGTTGTTTTTGTTCCAGGGTTACTTCACTCAGAATAGTGGCCCCTAGTTCCATCCAAGTCACTGCAAAAGACATTATTTCATTCTTTTTGATGGCTAAGTAGTATTCCATGGTATATATATATATATATATATATATATATATATATATACACCACATTTTCTTTATCCACTCATCTGTTGGTGGGCGCTTAGGTTGGTTCCATATATCTTTGCAATTGTGAATTGTGCTATCATAAACATATAGGTACAGGTGTCTTTTTCATAAAATGACTTCTTTTCCTTTATGTAGATACCCAGTAGTGGGATTGCTGGATCAAATGGTAGATTTACTTTTAATTCTTTGAGAAATCCCATACTGATCTCCATAGAGATTAAGCTTATTTACATTACCACCAACAGTGTCTTAGGGTTCCCTTTTCACAACATCTGCACCAGCATCTATTGGTTTTTGAATTTTTGATTATAGCCATTCTGATAGGGGTAAGGTGGTATCTCAGTGTGTTTTTTTTTTTTTTGAGGGGGGAGATTTTTCATTACTAATTCAATGTCACTACTCATTATTGGTCTGTTCGGGATTTCTAAATCACTCACATTTAAGCTTGGGAGGTTGTATATTTCCAAAAATCTATCAATTTCATCTAGATTTTCCAGTTTGTCTACATAGAGGTGGTGTTCATAGTAGTCTCAGAGGATATTTTCTGTTTCTGTGGTATCAGTTGTAATGTCTCCTTTTTCATTTCAGATTGAGTTTATCTGAATCCTCTCTCTTCTTGGTTAATCTAGCTAGCAGTCTGCTGATTTTTACCTTTTCAAAGAAACAACTTTTTGTTTCATTGATCCTTTGTATTTTTTTGTTTTAATTTCATTTAGTTCTGACTTTGTTATTTCTCATCTTCTGCTAGCTTTGCAGTTGTTTTGTTTTTGTTTTTCTAGTTCCCTGAAGTGTGGCATTAGGTTATTAATTTGTGATCTTTCTGTCCTTTGGATGTAGACATTTGGTGCTATGAACTTCCCTCTTACCACTGCTTTTTCTGTATTCCAGAGATTTTGGTAGGTTGTGTTGCCATTATCATTCAATTAAAAAAATTGTGTTATTTCCATCTTGATTTTACCAGTGACCCAAGAATCGTTCAGCAGTAGGTTGTTTGATTTCCATGAACTTGTTGTAGCTTTGAGGGTTCCTCTTGGAATTGATTTCTAATTTTATTTCACTGTGGTCTGAGAAGATACATGGTATGATTTTTGTTTTTTTTTAAATTTGCTGAGACTTGTTTTATGGACTAATATATGGTCTATCTTGGAAAATGTTCCATGTACTGATGAGAAGAATATATATTCTACATTTTGGGGATAAAATGTTCTGTATATGTCTGTTAGGTCCATTTTTGTAGAGTCGTTTTTAAGTCCAGTGTTTCTTTATTGACTTTCTGCCTCAATGATCTGTCTAGTTCTGTCAGTGGAGTGTTGCAGACTAGTACTAATAATGTTGCTATAATGTTGCTATTTATTTCATTACTTAGGGTTGGTAGTATTTGTTTTATAAATTTGGGAGCTCTAGTGTTAGGTGTATATATATTTAGGATTGTTATCTTCTTGTTGAATTGAACCTTTTACCATTATATAAGGATGATATTTTCCTTCTTTTACTGTTCTTGATTTAAAGTCTGTTTTATCCATATGAGAATAGCAACTCATGCTTGGTTTGGGTTTCCATTTGCGTAGAATATTTTTTCCCACTTCTTCACCTTGATTCTATGTGACTCTTTATGAGTTAAATTGGTTTCTTAGAGACAGCAGATGTTCAAGTCATGTTTTTTTATTCTGCCACTCTGTATCTTTTAAGTGGGGCATTTAGACCATTTACATTCAATTTCAATGTTAATACTGATAAATGAGATACTGTTTCAGTCACCATGTTGATTGTTACCCAATTGCTTTGTATTCTCCTTTGTGTTACTATTTTATAAGAGCTGTGAGTTTTTACTTTCAAGTGTTTTTACGCTGGTATCGACCATACTTTTTGATGTTTAGAACACTTTTGAGAATTTCTTGTAGGACAGGTCTAGTGGTGACAAATTCCCTTAGTGTTTGCTTGTCTGGGAAAGACTTTATTTCTCCTTCATTTACGAAACTTAGTTTTTCAGGGTACAAAATTCCTGAAGGACAGTTATTCTATTTAGGAAAACTTAAGCCAGGGAGGGTGGAGCCCTTCTCAGGCAGGCTGTGCTGGTAGGAAACTGTGGGGAGTGCAGTTTTCCTGAGACTCGGTCCCACAGCAGCCAGCTGCAGGATGGTGGGCACCATCCCAGATGTGTGCTGGAAAGCCTGGTTTCCCTGCTCCTCCCCTGCCAGGCGGGGGCTGCAGCCTTGTCAAGCCCAAACTCATCCTGAGGGTGGAGCACCACCCACTGTCAAACTCACAAAATGTTGTCTTGGACCTGTGACCAGAGAGGCTGGGGACCCACCCTGGCAGGTAGTATGGGCAAGACACTGTGGAAAATGCTGTCTGCACACATCTCAGTCTCACCCACGGTCTACAGCAGGGTGGTGGAGACCTTCCCAGGGATGTGTGGGAGTGCCTAGGCTCCTTGATTCCTTCTCAGAGCCACATAGTGGCTGCAGATGCATCCATGGTTCCCCAGTATCTAGGCTCTCAGAATGGCTAAAGCTGCTCTGTGCTCAAACATCTCTAGGCTCAGATGCCTGTGGGATTCCATGTGAGTTCCATTTCTGGAACAATGTCTCTGTGCAATCTCTAAGCAGCTCCCTATGTTGGGCCCAAGATCTGCATAGGTTGGGGGATTCTCTTATGGTCAAGATCATTAAAGCTCATCTCAGAGGATGGAGCTTGGGGGTTTCACTGCATCCAGGAACTTCTCCCAGCTGTTAGCCAACCCCTGGGCTGGCAAGTTGCCCTGAACCCTCTCCTTACCCTCTTTTGGTGCTTCCCATTGTTTCCCTGGTAAATCTTAGCATTCTTCCCTAGACAATCTGTTTGAAATGTGAGACTGTGCTTACTATTTTGGTTCCTCTCTGTAGAGAAGGTACATGCTACCTGTGTCTAGTTGGCCATCTCAATCCTATCTGATTCGATATTTTAAACAACTCTTATTGTTATTATTGAGACACAGAAAGTTCAATTATTCCACATTTTTATTTCTATATGCTTTATGTTTCTGCCTACACTGTTAACTCTAACACTAGACCCAATAAATCACAATTATTTTTGTGTTATAGCATATTTCATGACTATATATAATCTTTAGTCTCTTCCGATGTGTGTGTATGTGTGTGTGTGTATAGTCATTGAACATGCTGCAACCCACATATAATTGTGTGTGTGTGTGTGTATATATTACATATATATACACACATATATATCTAAGGCTCTAAAACACGATATATATAATATATATATTCTACATACACATATATAAAATATACATATATATAAATATGTGTGTATAATATATGTATGACTCTAAGACGGGATATATATATATCCTGTTTTAGGGCCTTAGTTATTTTCTCTGCCTAAAATGTTTTCTCCCTGGGTATCTGCTTGGCTAACTTCTTTATCTTCTTTAACTCTTTGCTTAAGTCTCACTTTCTCAATGAGGCCTACCCTGATTATCCTAGTTGATTCTACACCATATACCTCCATAGACACACACTACAAATCCCTTGTACTCTACTCTGTTTTTACATTTTTCCCATAGTAAATTTTACCTTCTAAAAATTTTACTTTTCCCATGGCAAATTTTACATTTTTTTCCCATAGGAAATTTTATCTTCTATATAATTTTTTTAAATTATTTCTAGTCAATGTACTATGTAGCTAGAAATGATTACTGAGTATATACTATTACTAATTTTATAACTGATTCTGGCATGGAAACATTCTAGTTCCTAATATAGCAAGGGTTGCCAACATAGACACCACAGGTCAAAGACATCAAGAAAACAGAACTTATTTATGCCCTATAGTCATGGTCTAATTTTCCCCAGGCTGCTGTACAGCAAAGAGAAGCTTAAATTCCAGAAGTAACTCAACCTCTTCTGACATAGACAGTCAAGTGCGGGTAACTCGGCTTCATCTTCCAGATGTCCTCTGACTCCATCTGCTCCTTCTAAAGCCAAGGCTGTCTGAATGGGGAGACATGCTTGGCAACAGAGGACAAAAGCGTGGGATCTGTACATGCGAATTTTGGGCCATCCTCTGGGTTTTCTGGCCTGGCTGGCATGCATTGTGCCTTTCTATTGCTGGGTGCCCTGTTGGAATTAGCTGCTGAAGTCTTCAGAAGAAAAATCTGGAGTCCACTTGACTTGATCGGGGCCCTTACTCACCTAGCCCACTCTTTGGCCCTAAATGGGTGGATCCATCTCTGTGAATCTCACTCATATCTTCATATGAACTCTAGATAGTCTGGCAGCACCATGGACTCAGAGAAACAGGGGTAACTTCCCCTTTTAGTGGAGGCTTTTTGGCAGGGTTGCTAGCAATGGAGGCGTTCTAGGTCCCTGCCATCCCACCTGGCAGCAGAGGGAGGCTCAGAAGTGCTAGCACCAGCCCTCTCTCTGCCTAGCTATGCCATGTCATATTTTTTGCTCCCATATGATCACTCCACATAGATGGATGGTTTGGGGGTTCCCCTCTGAAACTAGTTCCTTCCATAATTCCAACTAGAAACCAAGGCAAAAACCTCATTACTTTTGGCCTTCTCATTCCAACACAAAGTGCCCAGTATCCAGCAGCCTATGAGATGGCACCCAGTCATCTCTACCTGCTGATAATCACACACACTCCTGTGGAATTCTCTCCCCTTGAATGCAGGCTGGGGCTAGTGACTTGCTTCTAATGAGTATAATAGAATACAGCAAAAGTAATCACTTCTGAGATTAGGTTCACAAAAAGACTGTGGCTTCTGTCTTGCTTGCTTGCTCTGGCCTCCTCACTAGCTTGCACTGATGGAAGACAGTTGCCACGTTGTAGACTGCCACATCGTAAGGAAGCAGAGTCCTCTGTCTATCCATGAGGTCCTGTATCCTGCCCACAACTGTGTGAATAAGCTTGGCCATGGATCCTCCCTCCATTTATCCCCACAGTGGGCCCTTTCTTTCCAGCTTACACCTCCTTCCGCAGCCTTTCAGATCCAGGAAAGGCTTAGCCTGGAAATGCTGACAGGGTCCTAAGACCCATTCTCTAGAACAGTGGCTCTCAATTTAGATGGTCCTAAGATTCACCTCGGTGGTTGCTAAACTGTTGCTTCTTCAGGCTCATTTCCCTCCCTACACCCAGAGATTTTCATTCAGAAGTTAAGTTGGAGCCCAAAATAGTCGCAATTTCTTAAATTAAAAAAAAAAAAAATCAGGTGATTCTAATGTAGGTGCTCTAACAATACATTGAGAAATGGTTCTCCAGACTTTTCATCATGAATGTGCCTACAACTCATGAGGTATCTTGTTAAAATGCAGGTTCTGATCCCCTGAAGGTGGGACTTGAGTTCTGGCATCTCTAACAGGTTCTAGGTGATTCAGCCGCAGCTGGTCTACTCACAGCACGAGATGGGAAGCTTTTAAAATCGGGGTGCCCCAGCAGCCCACAGACCTGTTGGTTCAGAATCTCAGCATCACTGTGATTCCACGCCACAGCGAGGCACTAGGCCTATGGCATCAGTACCCGCTTCCAGGTGGCAATGACAGCTTCCCCTTCCCAGACTCCCTCTAGGCACAGATTAGCAATAACTAATATCTCAAAAGAAGAGATGACGGACTTCAAAGGAATGAAATTTAAAGAAAATGAAGCTTTGGTATGACTATAATATTCTTTAACAAAATCATTGTGTTGCAATTGTTTACTTTAGTCTGCCTGCAAGGGTACTCAAATTACTCTTAACTATATTATTTCCAGCTAATTAAAAACTGACAGTTACGGGTAGGCCTTATTACGTTTTGTTATTTGAGAATCAGAGTTCATATTGATATTTTTCTCCTTTGTGTCTGGATTTACTTCTGATTTCTAAACTGCCGGGTAGCATTTCGGAGACATAGCTGGACAGTCTTCTATGTGGCCCTGTCGGGTAACAGTGATTAGAATGTAAAAAACATGGATCAGAGTACTCACATACCCAGTACAATAACCCCCAATTTCCTTCAAATTCCCCCAACCAAGTACTTACGTGTGGTCAGGAACTACCTTCTGGTAGCAGGCATTCTGAGTGTTTGTTCTGCCCAAACCTAGATTCCAGATTCAAAATCTTTTTTTTTCCTCCCTACTTCTTCATGAACTTTTACTTTCACCAAATGATTTATTAACAAGGAAATCATTTATGTAATTAAATTCTCATTTTTATAACCCCGACCTGCTTTTGTGGCAACTTCACGGGGGATTCTGATTCTTCCAGGATATTCGCTTACAGGAACCGACCTTCTTTTCTTCATTTCCTGATTGTTAAAGGGGACAATGCACGTGGAAAGTACTACTGTATTGCACTAGGTCCTCTTGTTGGTGGTGGCAGTAATTCAAGAGAAGTCTTCTTCCGAGGTGATCAGGAGTAGCATTTGGTCCAATGATCAAAACATTCATCTAAAACAGAAATCATTTAAAAATGTTATAAACTATCACAAAGTTGTATTTTAATATACAACGTTTGTAGGCAGAGCTGACATTCGGCCAACATGCACTGGCATGGCCGTACAATTGTTTAAATTTGAGTGTCCTTTCTGATGGGACAAGCTTTTGTTCTGATCGGTCAATGTCAAAACCATACCAGTTATTGAAGTATTTGGATACAATCCCCCTGTATATTCATCAATCTCTTGACGTAGGATCAGGATCATTTCTTTCAATATAGATCCTCTGATAGGAATTCCAAATCTTTCTTCCATAAACCACACTCATAATAAATCTATAAATTACAAACTTAATTTCCAGTTTCGGTTTTTTTTATTGTGCAGTGAGAATTAAAAATCACTTACAGTGCAGGTGACGGCTTCCATAATTTTAACATTTTCTCCCCGATTTCTTAGACTATTCCACCTACACCTCATTTAATGGCAGTTTTTAAACCTCACCATAATGAGTCTTGACAAGCATTCAATTTTGTTTTCATACAATCCACAACTTTCTTTTCATACTCATATTTATGTTCTGTGGGTTTACATAATATCTAATTAAATTGTGTAATTATAAGAACTAGCACAACTGTCATAAAATGTTTGGAAAAACACACAACTGATGCTGATAAGTATAATTCACGTGGTGGGAGAGGAAGTTTGCAGGCGTGTAGACTAGAATTTAGCCAACTAGCTCCAAGGGTTTAATCCACCAGGGGCACTGGTATTAAGTAGAAAGGCATGAAGACACTGGTATTCCAGCATTTCCTGACCCATAAAACCAGCAATTTAATATGGTTCAACCAGTATGTGTTACAGAGTTTTGCAAAGCTGGTCTGGTGAGTTAGTTAAGTCCAAGTCAGCTAAGGCAGCTCCTATTATAGTATTCAAAGAACAGACCTGTTTTTCAACACCGTGCTTCCTCTTTAAGGTTTTTGAACTGCACTTTTTAAAGGTGCTTATTCTTCTGCCAAGCATTTCACAAAAAAAACTTTCCTCTAACCCCAAAAGAAGAGTTCCTCCAAAAAATGCTATGGTTGAATAAGTTTGGGAAACACCACACACCGTATCCACCTAGGAGATTCATAATGCTCATTAGCATATTAAAGGCTCTGAGAAGTCCTGCAGCAAAGGCCTTTGTTTAGCTTTGTTTACTTCAGGGTTTCATAATTTATTTGACAAAAGTAGGCTGTTTCACGTAACATCTAATCCCGAAGAGCTAATGTTTAATGAAACAAGCACACTGTGGTAAACACTACCCAACCAGCATTAAGGAAAGTATTATTCTGACTTTGTGGTAGATTAAGCAAATACCATCTTAATATCTGTTAGAAACAGCACAATTTGTGCAGGTGTCCCGAAGCACTATACAAATTTCATTTAGTGGTAATGCTCCGCCCTTGCACAAATAGAGAAACGAAGGTATAAAGAAGCATTAGGTTGAGTGCCAGAATACACAGGAGATTGAGACAAACTGGAGCCAAAGCCCACATGTCCTAACAATGATTTCTAAGCTGTGTTTACAAACAGAACCAAATTGCAAATTGTAGCCACTGGCCGTTTCTAACTGGAGTATCTATTGAAGAACTAAGGTAGAAAGAGTGCACCTTGAGCCAGAAATAGAGGATAAGATTTTGGAGCTCACGGAGAAGGTAACATTGACCTATGTAGTTGATCGCTAGTGACTCCATCAATAAGTGAAACCTGGGACTCTGTAAAATCTCCAACAGCCATAGGGCTTCAAGGATCTACTGTCTTAGTGCAGAAGCTCGTTGAAAACAAAATAAGACATGAATATATGGCTCTCCGTTGGCAAGATTCCGACCTTGAGAGAATGAATCTCAGTCATTTATAAGGTTAAGTAGATTTATGTGTTCTGAAGTTTTGTCAGAGTAATGGGTGTTTCCCAGCATTTTGGAATTGCATGCTACGTGACATGCTAATAACGTTTAGAGCGTGCCTGCCCACCCCCTCTGCCAAGGGAGAGGGGCGGGGAGCGGTAATGTGAGACTTAAGAATCAGATTTATAGACATCTTTGCCTCGTAAGCCTTATCTTCGAATACACTCCCACACGCGGAGCCTCGTTGCCTCTGTCACAAACAATATCTGTTATTTCAGAACACTGCAATGCTTTACCTCAAGGCCAAGCGAGAGTTGTCAAATAAAGATGAAGAGCCTTTTGGCAAAAAAAGTGCTCTTAAAATGTTTACCTTCTCATACCTAATGGTCTTAGATCATATCTTATTAGCCTAGGAGACCATTATATAAAGTACAATTAAGATCTTGACATTTTCTAGGAGTTTCAATTCAGCTTTGCTAATAGCTGTAACTTCATTGCTTTTTTTTTTTTTTAATTTAATGCCACACCGCGTTGGAAATGCAGTTTACAATAATGTGGACTACCCAGGGTGCACTTGCGGTAATTACACAGAATGTCAACAGCCTCTCCAGCTGGGTCCTGTGTTGATTGGTGTTTGTGACATTCTTATTTGGAATGACACTTCTACCTGTGGACTCTTTCCTCTCCAAGACTATCCAAAAAATATTCTCCAGACTTTTGGTTTGATCTCTTCTGTTGAGTTTAATATTATCCAGATTATAGGAAGAAACTAGAGCAAGTCTTAAGAATAGGATAAGTGTCCCCAGAGCCAGCATCTCACCCATACTGTCAGCAACTCTTGTTTAACAAACATAGACAGAGCGTCTGTGACATAGTCAGCCCCATTCTAGGCACTAAAGACGTCAGGCTGAATGAATAGACCCTCACTAGCCGTCTCTTGCAAGTATTGAAGTGAAGGGAAGTTCAGAAACATCTTTCCACCCACAGAAGAATTTCTGCGCAGAAAAGAAATCCCGCCAGAGTTAAAACTTGAGCCCCAGAGTTCTATTTCACCTCATTTTGACATTACATTTTTTCCTCTGTGGCCTGACGCTATCCACCTCTCATTATTAATAGGCTTTATGTGGGTCACAATTTGGTAACTGAATAAAGGCTAATATTTATGCGGTGCCCACTCTGTTCCAGCTCTGTTTTAACCTCTTTCATATGACAACTCATTTAATCCTCACAACAAATCTGTATGGCAAAGATTATTATCTCCATTTTGTACATGAGGAAACTGAGGCACAGAGAGATTAAGTGCTGCATAGCTAGTGAGTGGAGAATCCGAAGTTTGAACCTTGAATATGTGCAAAGAGCCTGACACTGCTCTGCCATTAGGACGGAAGTTCTGAGAAAGAATCATTATGGTAAATTAGACAATATAGTCCCCAGAAGATGATTAATGCCTGTCATAAAACAAGGATGGCTGAAAATAAAGAGGGTCTGGACAGGAATAGAACAAAGACTTCTTCCTCAGCTATGTCTGCTTAAGTACTTATGGTACCAATTCTTTTGTAAAGAAGCATGGGGGTTAAAACAAGAACCGCTTTATAAGTGATATGTTTGTTTTAAACACACTAATGCTTATAACTGCTTAGCACCTGTGTTAGTACGTACATACATAGAAGAGGTGCACTCAGTTGAACTAGCTGCTTTAATTCTGTTCACAAAGTCTTGAAATAAAGGAACGCTTTCCAGTATTATTAAAGTAGCAGCGTGAGCAGGTGAGGCACTCCCCACCTAGCCACTGCTGCTAGGGCTCCGGTGCGTGAAGTGGGCAGATCTCTTACTGAACCCGATTGAACCAGGCTCTGCCATTTTATATGTACAATATATTATTTTGATAATAAATTAAAAGTAGGAAGCCAAAATAAGGTCCACATGACATTATGCTCCCAGTAGACTAAGGAGAGGACGCACTTTTAGAAATGCCTGCCAGGGGTTATTTCGTTTTTTCTTTTTAAATACTGTTTCTGTCTCAGCTGCTTGAATCAGAGTGCCAGAAACTATTTCTGAGACACTCGTTATATTTTGGGCCATTTGGAATCTGGGAAGAAGGAGTGAGCAGGCAAACAGGTTAACACTAGATCTCAGAAAGTGCTAAACTAGACATGGGGAAGTGTTAAATCATTGATCACAGAGCTGCTCTTCCTGTTACCCAAGAAGCACAGTCATTCTCAGGGCCAGGATTGCTGGGGTTAGGTTTTCTCTTTGCAGTATCGATCATAATTTTTACTCGCTTGACTGGTTAAAGAACAGGTCTGGTCCTGTCCCTAGATGTCTTCAGGGTTAAAATGAGAAAGAATTGGAAAAACAGTTGTGCTCATTTTAACAGGTTCCTATTTCATTCTCATTGTCTTTGAAAAAAATTTATTGTATGCCATTTATGTTCTTTTTAAGCTACTTAACTGTCTTCTTTTCTGACTACACATCCATCTGAGACTGGCTGAATTAAGGTCCACCTTTTATTTCTGATGTTCTTGGCCACTGAGTTAGATTTTGTGTTCCTGCTTTTGACATTGCCATACTGCAAGTTACTGGCTCTAAAACTTTTGTGCATTTCTATAGCTGTGTTGGCTAAAAAACTTGATGCTCTATCAATATATATGAAAGCGTCATAGATACACAGAAGGAACATGAAATATGTCTAAAGGTTTTTTGTCATACATTTTTATGAGAAGCATTTTTCTATGTTTTGTTATACTTTGCTATAGCCGGCTTTACAATCTCCAATCTATGCCAAACGTTAGTTTATAAAGTTTTAACGCAACCTTCTAAACTGTCTATAAATTAACATAATGTGGATATATTTATGGTATTAAAAAGAATGAAAATGTGGGATCTTATTACAGATGAAACAAAAAATAAAATACTGCCTTCAATTATTCATTCAGGTGAGATGGATTGACTGAGATTTATTGTCTTTTAGTCTTGAGTAAATTATAGAGTATGTGGGACAAATAAACAGATAATATAATTATAAGAAAATATGATCTCATGGCATCACTGAGATATGCTGTAATAACCTTCATAATGAGAATATGACAATAAATAAGTCTCTCAAAAGAAACAGATCTAGAATTGTATGCCAAAAGTTATGCATTTGTTATGCTTGTCAAAACTTGTTGACATATGCAATGAAGATCTGTGCATTTTACTATATGTCAATTATTTCTAAAAAAATGATACATTGTTTAGAAATGTATTTCTTGTGAAATGGTGCATAGAAGCCCACTGGTGAGCATTTTAATGAAAATTTTTAATTTTATTTTTAAAAATAACATATAGTAAAATTGACTGTTGGGTGCACAGTTTTATGACTTAACACACAGATAGATTTATCACCCCTCAAAATCTCCCTCATGCTATCCATTTATAGTCACACTTTCCCCAGACTCTTTGCCCTTGTAAACCACTGATATGTTCTCTGTCTATGTAGTTTTGTCTTTTGGAAAGGTTCATATAAATGGAATCGTACTATATGTAACTTTTTGAGACTCACCTCCTTCAGCACAATGCCTATGTGACTTATCCAAGTTGTTCTGTGTTTCTATAGTTCATTCCTTATATTGCCATACAGTGTTCTATTCTATGGATATATCACAATTCATTTATCTATTCAGCTGTTGAAGGACATTCAGGTTTTTTACAGTTTGGGGCAATTATAGAGAGGCTATAAGCATTTGTTTACAGACTTTTGTATGACCATAAGATTTTATTTCTTTAGGTTAAATACCTGAGATTGCTGTGTCCTATGTAAGTATGTGTTTATAAGAAGCTGCAAAATGTTTTCCAGAGTGGCTGTTCCATTTTGCATTCCCATCCATTCTGGTTGCTGTACAGCATTTTTAAAAATTATTTTAGTCATCCTAATAGATGTGTAGTGGTAGCTCTTTGTGTTTCAATTTGTGTTTCCCTAATGGTAATGATGTTGAACATTATTAAGGATTGTGAATGATTAGCATACTTACGTGCTAACAAGTTAGCCTACCACAGTTACATGAATGCTGACAGAGGACATGAGACTCCTGGGTCAGAGACAAAGGGCAGTTGATTACTCAGAAGTAGCAGTAGCTAGAATGTCAGCATTTGCATCACTTCTCTAAGCTTCATTTCCACAGGGGGATGTGATGAGGGCCAGGTGATGCCTGTGCCTGTGTACGCAGTTAATTCAACTACAGGAGAGGAACCATGAGCTTAGTTTAGAGAACCCAAATCTCTCATATGGGCAACAAGCCTACCTTCCCCTACTGTGAAGACAGATGCCACCTCTGTCTTCCAAGGCTCTTTACTACACAAATATCCTGGAAAAGATTGTTTGGAACAATGGTAGCCATTGTGTCTAATCCGATGCTTGGAGATAGTAGGGAACAAGATTCTTGTTCTCATGGAGATTGCAATTTATAAAAGAAGAACTGGGAGGAAAAGTCCTGGAGGAGTTTGCCAATAGCATGTTGTTAAAATAGCCAAGCATGAAGTGACGAATAGGGGTAGGGCTAGAACAGTCAAGATGGGGAAGACCATTAACTATGAGAAAAGAAAGAATACCACTTCCAAGCTTCAATTTTGTTCTAAATAGAGTTCTACTTATAAAAGGTTTTTAACTTTATTTTTATATTAAGTTTTTGTTTTTAAATAGTTACTTTTACAAAATAAAAATTTTCAGCCACGTGATATATTTAAAACCTATATTACATAAAGTCATAAAAATTGGATATTAACTATGTATTCAAACAAAAGGTATTTTACAGTACCATCTCAGATGTCAAACTGTTCGATTTGTGACTTCAAACAAATCACTTTAATTTATTTATCTTTTTGTGGTTGTATTTCCATATGTAAAATTGAGGCAAAAATATGTGTTTTTATTCCTTTCACAGGACAGTTGTAGCTCATTTAGGTAAGGGCTACAAAATTTTAGCTCTAACTGAAAGTTCCTATTATAGCGTTATGAGAATCTTTAAAATTCAGAGTATTTGCCTTTTGTAAAATTGTGTTTCCAGCTGGAATTAGTTCTTAAAAGTATAACACATGTACTAGAGCACTGGCTCCAAAAATCTGGTGGAAACAGGAGTGAGTTTATAAAGGATGGGGAGGAACCTATCTCTCTTTAAAAACAGTGGCAAAGACGATGCTTTCTCCCCTGAAAAACAAGCATCGTTTCACATGATCCTCAAAGCAATCTTCCGCTTAGCTGGAAGTTTTTGTTAATCCCATTTTAGGAAACTGAGGCTCAGAAGGCTAAGGGCTGCCAAAGGTTACTCAGATTGGTGACATGCAGAACTAGATCTTGAACGACGTTCTCCCTTCACAAGGCTTCTCACTCTACCATAAACGCCTCCCTTCCAGCAAAAGGGCCATGTCGTCCCTTGTAAATGTCAATTGAGAGTCAAGGTGTCAGTATTCTGAGGGGTACCTGTTACTGTTCTGTTCTGTTGTCTTTCCTCGTCTCAGCCCTGCTCTCTGAAACATCTCTTCGATATTCCTGTGGGCTCTTTCTCTCTCACTATGGCATTCTGATTTACATAATAATCTGTTCAAGGAAGTAATATTTATAAGGAGCCGACTAGAAGGCTATCTTCTGCCAACAGCCATAGTAGGAGATCTGGAGGCTCCTGAAGGACCTCAGGGGTTCAGGTCTAGTCCAAGGAGGGCTGAAGATCAGGCTGCAGTAGGATAGGTCCACACGCTTAGAGGAGATTGAGCAATGCGGGTTCATTTGGGGCCATCTCTCCTTCTGTCCCAGTGAGTTTGAAGAACCAGGATCCCTGAGAAGTCTTGGCTAACTTCTGTTTGAGAATAATTTTCCAGGGAAGGGGATCATCATACTGTTTCTGTGCATACAGCGTCACACTAGAAAACAATTCTACTTGTGACTCTCAGTCTGTTTGAATTCCTACTTTGGGCCAGGTACTTTGAATTGTATATATTACCATATTTAACCCTGCCAACTACTCAGCAAGACAGACACTATTTTTCTCATTTCATAGAAGACAAAGCAGAGACTCAGCGAGGTAAAACATTCTTGCCAAGCTACTAATTGTTATTGCTGAAATGTGAGTGCAGATCTACCTGGTTCCAGAGCCTAAGCTTCTGCCATACCACTTTGTCTTGCGTCAGCTGCCGCAGAATAGGGCTGCCCGGTTAGCAGCGTCAAGATAAAGAATAATTTTCTTCTTTGCTCATGGCATTTCCAGTGTTAACTGCTTGGCTTCTTTGTTCCTAAGGGCATAATTTATTCTCCTGGGCTTTAGAAGAGCCTGATCCTGAAAGGCATGAACATCTTAGACAAGTCTAAGGAGACCGACACTTCCAGATGCTCTGCCAGTGAATAACGTTGCCCATGGGACAGAAAAAGGACCCTGGGACCATGTAAATATTGAATCTGATTTTCCCCGGAGGATGCTCCAGGTTTCCAGGGCTGGTCCAACCTCTGGTGGAGTACCTCTTCTAGAAATCATTGCAGCCATCAGTACATAGAACTCTGAATCCCCAGGGAACTTTCACCTGTGCTCAGTCAGTTGTTCCTCTTTTTTAAAATTTAATTTTAATTTTAATTTTTGGCCACATAATAACCATTATTTCCTTCTTTCCTGCTCTGAGTCCCTGTGGAGACAGATACCATGTGATGCCATCACTGCGCCCACATCATTTATGCTCCCAGAGCCCTCCAGAGGCTCCCTCACTAGTGCCACTGCCTATGGCTACACCGCAGTCGTTGCTGCCCAAAGGGTCTGTCGTAACCCTACTAATGGATGGGATACTGATTTCTCTGGACAGCTGGCTCTGTCTAAGCAGAAAAATCTTTTGATGTTGCCAATGCTGCTAGAACAGAGCTGCCACTTTTCACTCTTAATACACAGGCAAATTTTAATGAATTCTCTCCACTTCTTCGTTTGGGACTTTTGTTGCTGTATTTATTTGGATTGCCAAATAATGCCTTTTGGCAAGGAAGTCTTTAGAGCTAGGCCAAACCTCTGAGTGGCAGGCCTGGTGCAGTTCTCACAGTCTCTTCTCCCTCTCTAATTGCAGCTCTGTGTCCTCAAGTCATTCTCTGTCACTTAGGAGGAGTCGCTTCATAGCATTCCCTTATTAGTTTTCATTTATCTCCTCCTGTATACCAGACACTATAGTGAGTGCTTTACAGCCTCCCATTTAATACTCTCAATAATCCCAAGTGGGAGGTGCTTTTGTTGTCTTCATTTTACAGATGAAAAAACTGATGCCACAAGAGGTTAAATACCTACCCAGGATCACGCATTGAGAGTAACAGAAATGAGTCCTAACTCTAGCTCTCTGCCTCCAAAGCCTATAGTAAGTACAGCTTTCTTTCATGCCATGGGAAGAACGCAT
This sequence comes from Lepilemur ruficaudatus, assembly GCA_963574885.1. NCBI lineage: Eukaryota > Metazoa > Chordata > Mammalia > Primates > Lepilemuridae > Lepilemur > Lepilemur ruficaudatus. The sequence goes on from CAUYRT010005324.1 coordinate 28,008, forward strand.
ATTATTATAGCTGTGCATGAAGTCTACAAGGGGATCCTCTGGATTGTTTAATTTTATTTTAAATAATCCTTTTAAATTGGCATCATTGTGTCTAATGACTTTTTTTTCCCTAGGCTCAGCTTAGTCTTTTGCAGAACAAAATTTTGTTAAAGAAACCATTTCATCAGGAAGCTCACAGAGTAAAAGTATAAAAGATATGGTCTCTCCATAATATCCTACTTGCCCCCATTATGATTAAATATGCTGAAAAATACTCTCTTAGCTGGAATGAAATTGCCATTTTAAAAATCACAGACAAATTTGGGCAAATAGTAAAGCATTGTTTCTCTTAAGATTACTAGTAGAAACCCCAAGACAACCAGATTGCCTAGTTCTGGGGCTCCACGGGGGAAGTTACACATTGCAGGACTCAAAGGGGACGGCTGCCTCCTTGAACGTGAGCCGGGAGAGGAAGTGCTGAGGTTCCACTGCTCAGGTCTGCAAATCTTCAGATTTCTTGTTTAGCTCTGTGTGTACGTTAATCATTCACCTCAAGGATTTCTTAAAGAGTATTTATTCCCAAAATAGAGATGTGGAAGTTCAGCGTATACTGCTGGGCAATAATTCCATCTCCTGTAACTTTCCCATAAGAGTAAATCTGATCAATGTCACTGTTGTTGAAATTATACAAGTGAACCAACTACCAAGTGGAATTTCCCCCCTTGGCTCCCTCCCTCTTGTTTTCGTATACTTTGTAACCCGAGGAGAAGTTTCCATGAGGAAGCAGAGTTTATGTTGAAGTTACTGAGTGATGCATGGAAGATCTCAAACACAGAAGCAGCCTTTAGACTTTAAAAAAGAATAAAACTCTGTTATGCCCACGATTAACCTGCGCAAGTAGAATGCTCAATGTTTTCCTTTGCAGAAGCGTTGGCAAAGTTCATTTCCTCACGTGAGGATCTTACAAGATGCCCACTGTCCTTCATTCTGACATCCCCATGGCGGCACAACTACCTAAATAACATTGCCCGTGAGGCATGTTTATCCCTTGGCAATGATGCTCATTCATGATTGTGTGGGCAGCGTACTTTGCTTTACTTAGGCAAAGATTTCCTATGGTAGGGATGCCTGCCTAAATATAAAAACCGTCCTTGCACATGTGAAACTAAGTGGATTGAGTTAATTATCTAGTAATTCTGGTATTTCAGTTTCAAAACAAAAGTGAGTAGGCTTTTCTCTGTTTTTCTAGAATAATTATTTCAAAGCTATATAACTTTGCATTGGTAGTTGTACTTAAGTTTAGAGTTGTTGAAGCCTCTTTTCTTGATTTCATCTTTATTCAAAGATTGTTTATTTTATTTTATTCAAAGAATGTTTATTTTTCATCTTTCCCATTTCAATTTTATTATGGAAATTAGTATAATCATGAGAACATTTCCAAATCTCACCATTTAATAGAATGAAATCAAGAAGAAAAATATTCCACCTAGCAGTTTTTTTGACACTTGACAGATGATGTTTACATTTACTTTCTAAGAGAATTTCCTGAAAAATCTAACTTGAGATCTAATTTTGAGGGTCTTGCTTTGGGTACCGGCACTTAGACTCACAGGATGAATTAAATTCCATTTAATCTTAATCGCTTAGAACCAAAATGACTCCAAACTAAGGAGAAATTTTGATCCTAATGAGCACAGCCTACCTCTGTAGAAATCAGGAAAAACTTAATCCCCCTATTTGTTGCACCTGGAACATTTTCCTTCTCTTAGGTACAAAGTTAATTTGCATAAAAGGGACCTGGAGGGCTGCTAAGATGTGATATTGGGTTTCTTGTTTGTCTTGAATTGGCATCATGTGCTGGCTTCAGTTCCTGAGACAGGAAAATAAAAGTTTAACTAAATGAATGGGTAAAGGCTAAAGACATCTAGAGCAATAACCACTAATTTATTTAATTTGTTAAATTTTGCTTGTTGGCATTTGCATTCTTAGATGAATGGTTGTGCCATTATATGGTGGGTGTGGCTCCCATTCTGCACTATTAACGCTGTGGCGATGCTGGAAAGAGTACGAGCTCACAGTGCTCGGTGCTCCAATGCGTCCAGCCCCATGCTACGTACTTCCCATGGAATCCCTGTTGCATCCTTCCAACCACTGCATGAAGTCGAAGCAAGTTCTGTCTATGATTACTCTCATTTATAAATGAGGAGTTTGTGTCACAGAGAGGTACTTAGGTTTAGAGAACTTGTTGAATTTGGTCGATGGGGAAGGAGGAATGGAAGGGAAAAGGAACTATCACGTACTGAGGTCATAGTATATGCTTGGCACACTCCACAACCATTTCAGTTAAAGCAAAAGAATACCTAGAGGAAGGAATTCTAACCGTTTTAGGCAGGATGGCTAGGGTCCCGAGAAATCAAATTTTCTAAATACACTTAGCTAGCAAATGAAAGTGACGAGAGAAACCCAAGACTCCTCAGAATTTGCCTATTCAAGTAAACGAGGGACCCCATCAGCAGCCCTGCAACGGCCTGTGGGTAACTTCACCTTAAGCATAATGAAAAGGAAAAGGTCTCTGGCATTAAGGATGTGGGGATCCAGGCGTTGCTCCTGATGTCTGTGGAAGTAGACTGTGCTTTTGGTCATAAATTCCTCCTGTTTGAAATTAAGTTGTCTATAAAGACAAAGCTTAAATGAAATTTATATTAGTTTCCTAGGGCCGCTGTAACAAAGTACCACAAACTAAGTGGCTTAAACAACAGAAATTTGTTGTCTCCTAATTCTGGAGTCTGTAATTCTAAAATCAAACTGTCCAGAGTTAGTTCAATCTGAGGTCTGTCAGGGAAAGATCTCTTAAAGGCCTCTCTCCGTGGCTTGCAGACGGCCATCTTCTCACTATGGTTTCCCTCTGTGCATGTCTATTTCTGTGTCCAAGTTTCCCCCTTCTTAAAGTAAAGACACCAGTTATATTGGACTAGTAACAATCCTAATGGACTCATTTTAACTTCATGACCTACCTGTAAATAAGGTCATATTTCGAGGTACTGGGTGTTAGGACTCCATAAAGTCTTTTTGTGGGGAGAGGGAACATAATTCTACCCATAACAGAATTTGGTCTGAGACTTGTGAGGATATGAGATGTATTAGGCTTGCTGTGGGGCCCAGGCTCTTGGATGCTTGAGAAGCATCTCGCTTGGTGTTTAGACTTGGTTGAGAACCAACCATTGGCTAATGAATGAAAAGAAGAGAAATCAGCATAGAGAGTGCCTGACTCTGGATACTATACCTTGTGATACTGAATATCTCTCTTAGCTGAGAGATGCACTATATCTCTTCTGCACGTGAGATCCCAGAAAGGAAAAGGACATCTTCTTTGGTGTTTTCCTCATGAGCTGCTAGTCACATTGACATGGTGGTTGACATCCTTTCACACTCTCACACACTGGAGCAATGCATAAGTCAGGTTTTTTTTTTTTTTGGATACAGGGTCGTGTTCCGAGAGGGCCATGGTGGCATCATAGCTCACTACAACCTCAAACTCCTAAGCTCAAAGGATCCTCCTGCCCCAGTCTCCTGAATAGCTGGGACTATAAGCACACACCACCATGCCTGGCTAATTTTTCTATTTTTTGTAGGGATACGGTCTTGCTCTTGCTCAGGCTGGTCTCAAACTCCTGGCCTCAAACAATCCTCCTACCTTGGCCTCTCCAAGTGCTAGGATTACCAGACTGAGCCACTGTGCCTGGCCAAAGTGAATTTCTATCATAATCAGAGGACCTCTGATGCTGCTTAAGCAGGAAGATCTAATTGGTTTCATTCTTTATGTTCTTCGGATCCCACACTGTAACAAATAGTTTCCACACTGCTTGTGCTTATCTTTTGAAAAATGATAAGCTGCACTCCCTCTTTTCTAGGAATGTTTTGCCTTCACATTTTACCTAGTTGGCATGTAAGAGAAATGCAGTTCAGATATTCATCTGATCTACTGATGTGGGGAACGAGGAGAGAGGCAAAATCCAGGAGACACTTTTAATGCAAGGATATTTACCTGCCGATTTATCTAGAATTATTTCCAGTGTTCAAGGACTTGTGTTGTGCGTAATAAGATTCTGAAAGTTCACAAGGAAAAAGATAAGAAAGATCTTTGAGACCAAAGTGGTGGTAAATGTTGCATTGTTATGAAGCTGATAAAACACTTGCTTGCTGCCTATTATGGCATATGGGCTCTAATGGTCACGCGGTGAGAGTAAATCAGAAAATGCTGAAATGAGTGGAAGGTTATTTTTTGCACAAATGTGTGCTCACCTGTGCATGTGTCTGGGGCGGGGGAGATCGGGAGAGTGGAGAGAGATAAGGGGGACCCTTTAGAAGTTCGACACTGTACAATTCATCCATGTAACAAAAAATCATTTGTTCTCCCCTAAATCTATGGAAATAAATAAAAATAAAATAAATTAAAAAAATATTTCTGAGATATTCATGGTTTGCTCTTAGAATGCACAAAAGTATAATTAAATCAGGAAAAATCTCCTGACAGTCTGTAGCCCGGGAGAATCTCTGTTTATTGTTACTCTAGGACCTAGAGCCATGGTTATTAAAGGTAGGGGATTTCCTAGTAGTGGGAATACAGGTATAGATTACTAAATCCCCCAAAAGTCTTACCTCTCTCATTAACTAGTGTTCACTTTCTTGGACCAGGTGTCCTGTCTGGAGATCCATCTCTCCCTGGTGACAGACAGGAAGAATAATCTTGTCTGTTACGTGAGACCCATTCCTGACTCAGGGCGGTGAGCCTTTACGCTTGCATGCCCTTCATGAAAAACCCGAACCTGAACACACAATCCGGGAAGCTCCACAGTCACATAAGAGATGGACACTCTCCCAGATGGTGTTGAGCATGTTGCCACTTCAGAATCTCAGTGTTCTTTTTTACCCACCCATAATCTTGTTGCCAATGTGGATTGCTTTTTGTATTATGAATCTTGGGCCATAAGGCCTGCTAACTGCTTTAGGAGGTATAGAAATCTATTGAGATTCGGATGGGAAGGCTCACAGACCAGGTGCTGAAGAGCACAGGACTAAATTGACCAGGGATTGATGTCTGTGTTTCCCTCACTCTCCCATCTTCTGATCATCCATGGCTGTCAGCAATTACTGGAAAATATAACCCAGTAAACTCTAATTTGCCAAGAGCCAGCCTATACTCTTGTTCTCCCTCCAGGCCTCTCCACTCGTAAAGTAGCTCATTTTAGAGTCTAACTTTTCAGAATTGTATGCAAGAACAAAATGCAGGTTTTACTCTTTTAGTTGTTTGTTTTAAGTGCAATTAGTTGAAATAAGTATTTTTCCTTTTTATATAATACATATCAATATGTATTTTCTTCTTGAAAAAGTGATATCTGACCCCATACAGGTATTATTATTATTGCTTTCTAATAATAACTTAACCATCTTATGAATAAACATATTTGAAAACACTCCCCAGAGTATGAGTTGATGCAGAAAGAGGTATATTGTCCCATTTTTTTATCAACAGGGTAAAAATATTTTGCTATTTACCCAATTTTCTAGCTTTCAATGGCTTCTTCTATCTAATCAAATTTCCCCAGAATCTCTAAAACATCAGAGTATAAGAAAGCTATGAGGTGTAGAAAAAGTATAGCAATGAGAAATAGTGACATATAAGTAGTAATATGCTAAATTGTGGTTTGTGGTTATTTTTACCATGTATCTCTGTATCTACAATGTGTTTATCCATCTTGTTTCCTTATATACATTCTGGGGAGATTAGGGACTCTGATTTATTATGCATTAAGGAAACTGCCCATTGTGGACTCAAGAAGAATATATATGCAATTTCTTGTGTATGTTTTATCTATCCAATACAAAAAGCCTGGTTTTGAAGGGGATGATATTATTTACAAAGAAACCATATATTAGATTTCCCTAAGGTGTATTTTCAATAACAAACATCACTCCAGATCTGGGCACACAGCCCTGAAGATGCATAAAAATGAAGTCAATGTTGGCATAAGTTGTGATGAATTGTAAATATGGAACAAAAGTAAAATTTTCAAGTAGTAACTTTTCAACAATATAAAAAATGTAGGAAAAGCTTCACTAACTTCCCAGAGGGAAAAATTCTTTAGGAAAAGAATTAATATACTCTACGAAATCTCTTTTGAATCAGGAATGTCTATTGAAGTGGAGTATGGATAAGCCAGAATATTTACAGAGGAAAGGCAAAAAGCTTTTTGATACAAAGGTTTCCTTATATTTGGGGTCAAATAATGCCCTGCTTATTATACTATGTAATGATAGCCAGTGCAGCTTGTCACTCACAGGATCAGCACAAAGCTTAAAGAAGTCATATCAAGGCCAGGCGCGGTGGCTCACGCCTGTAATCTTAGCACTCTGGGAGGCCAAGGCGAGCGGATTGCTCAAGGTCAGGAGTTCAAAACCAGCCTGAGCAAGAGCGAGACCCCATCTCTACTAAAAATAGAAAGAAATTAATTGGGCATCTGAAAATATATATAGAAAATATTAGCCAGGCACGGTGGCACATGCCTGTAGTCCCAGCTACTCAGGAGGCTGAGGCAGGAGGATCGCTTGAGCCCAGGAGTTTGAGGTTGCTGTGAGCTAAGCTGACGCCACGGCACTCTAGCCCGGGCAACAGAGTGAGACTCTGTCTCAAAAAAAAAAAAAAAAAAAAAGAAGTCATATCAATGTCATTTTTTTTTAAATTGCAAAATATAATAAAGCCTGAATTAATTACATACTAAAAAGGAGAACAAATCACAATTTATATCTGTTTATGTTATGGTTTCAATCCACACTTATGGGGTCATCTAGAAGCAGGAACAATAGAAACAGCAATAGAATCTTAAGGTTGTAGGTATATGTTTCGAAACCCATCTCACTTTTCATCTGCACATTATTCCTAGATCAGGTTACAATAAAATTGATTCATGAACTATTTCCATAGTTCACTAATGGTAAGCCTGGCGCTGTTTGCTTTTTAGCATTGTCCTTAAAAGCACATAGCAGCATGGCACCTCTACAGAATGAGATGCTACAAGAAGGAAATTTGGAGCTAAAAGAAGAAAAAGAAAGGTCTTCAGGAACTATAGCCCAAACAAGCCTGGAATTGTTTTAAGAATCTAAACTCTGTTTGTGAAACATTTCTTGGGGCAGTAGAACATTCAAAAGTCCATTAAAACTGTGGAGATTCCAAAGAACGCAACCAACAAACTCCAACGTTAACACTCCACACTTCCTGAACCTGGCAGCTTGTCCTGAATAAGATCCTGCCCTACAGAAAGCTCTGCACATATCTGTAATCACATGGGAGTCGATGTCTAAGCGCACGCTCATTAAAAGGGAATCGGAAATGTATTGCGTGCCAAAGGTGGAAAACCTGTTTTGTTTTTTTTTTTTAATTTGAGATTTAAAAATTGACCTGTAAGCAAAGAACAACTGAATCATTGAGACCAGATATTCAAGGAGATATTGAAAAATTGCGCTGATTGTTTTAATGCTTCTGGAGTTTATTTTTAATTAATTAATTCCTATCATAAATGCACATAGAACTCACTTCAGGTGGCACCCTTAGTTTATAACCCACAATAGGTCACAGGAAGAGTGAGAGATCAGAAATGCTTGTGTTTCTCAAGGAATATAGTATACAGGGAGGAGAAGCTCCCTCCACCTCAGCTATGTAATACATATATACATATATCATTAATCAGAACTTCAACAAAACACTGTGTTCATTTTGAAGTCCCATAAATAAGATGTAACTGGGAAGAATGTATAGTCAGTCACTTAAGAAAAAATCCCAGTGAATAAAATCTAACTTTATAGCTAACACCTAAGAAGACCAAAGAAGAATGAAGGACGTAAATTACTTTTTATGTTATCTTCTGTTCACCAGGATAAATATGGGGGGATAATTAAGTTAATGCAATTTATCAACAAATAATAATATGAGGAAGCATGACTAAGCCTTAGAAAAATTATACTTGCTTTAACAGTTGTGAAACTTAGGGCTTCCAGTCTTATTTTTTGGAGACTATTTAAGAAATAGCTACTCAGCTGACTTTATGGATTTTTTCATACCCTTATGATTTAAGGGAGAGAATGGACAAGGTGACCTCTAGAGTTATTTCCAACTCCATATGACAAATGAGGTTTAAGTAGAGGTAAAATTTATGACAAAACATTGTAGAAAATATAAACATATGCAAATGTCCAGCTGGCCCTCGTAACACTTATTATTATGTTAAATATTAAAAACATCATGCCTTAATATTGCTGATTTATTTTAATAGGACCACTCATGGAAGATGTATTACTATGGAAGGTTACAATGGCCTGCTTTGCATGTACAATTTAATACACCGTACATTTCTAGGGAAAATCCAACCATAGTCAATCTCAACTAATTTAGATGTTGACATTATTGTTTGAGTTGGTTGTTGCAAATGCATATTTGACATCAAGGGAGTTTGCCAAGAGAATCAATGGTTTGAACATGCTTTGAACATGAAGACTGAAAAAACTTTGAATTGTAGCGTTGGTTGTTTTTCCTGAAGATTCATATATTCAGGCCAAATCTTATCATCATCATTCATCCAGCAAATGAATGATGAACCAAACGCTATTTGCAATACTGGAGATTCACTGGCAAACAAACAAACCAGACAAAAATCCTTAATTTAGACTTGTAGCTTTATTGGGAGCTTAAATAGTTGTGAAGGAAGACAATAAGTAAACTACTAGCATTAATTTAGGGTTTCATGTATTCAATGAAGGAAATAAACAAGGCAATTTGATAGAAAGCAATTGAGTGGGGTTGAGGGAGAAATGGAGGCTACTAGACAGTGTGGTTATGAATGGCCTGGACCAGCAATCATAAAGGCTGGAATCTCACCCCACTTCTGCCACCAAACCAGCTGATTAACCTCAGAAAAGTGGCATCTGTGATTAGGTTGGTTAGACTGATTTTAGAAGGTTTTTACAGCCTGTGGTAGGCAGAATGGCCCCTCTGAAGAGGTCCACATCCTAATCTTTGAAAGCTGTGAATATATTGTGTTCCATGCAAAAGGAATTTTGCAGATCTAATTAAGGTTCAGTTCCTTGAGATAGGGAGATTATCTTGGATGACCCAATCTAATTACACGTGTGCTTAACAGCAGAAAATATTCTCTTCTGATTGCAGAAGAGAGATGCAGCAGAGAAATGCAACACAAAGGGAAGTTGGAGAGATTCAACATGTGTGAGGAACTCGGCCTGCAGTTGCTGCAAGATGTCTGCGTGGATAGCAGGAGAAGAAATGCGTGCGGCCTCTAGGAGCAGGGACTTACCCTGGCTGACAGCCAGCAAGGAAGTAGGGACCTAGTGCTACAACCTCAAATAATTGGATTTAAGCCACAACCTGAATGAGCTTAGAAGCAGATTCATCCCCAGATCTTCCAGAAGAGAATGGAGCCTTGCTGACACCTTGATTTCTACCTTATGAGACTCTAAGCGGGGGACCCAGATGAGACTAGCTGTGAGATAATAAATGAGAGTTGTTTTAAGCTGCTAAATTTGTGACAATTTCTTATGACAGCAATAAAAACTAATATGCAGCCACTAACCCAAAACATGGGAGTCACCTTCTAGTCCTCCCTGTCCTCCATCCTTCAGTCTCCCACCCCCATCTCCAAACAATCAGCAAATCCTATGCAGTTTACCTCCGAAGCATATATTGACCCCATCTTTTCATCTCTATAGAACTCTGCTTCATCTCTCACCTGGACTGTTCCAAAACTGGTCCCTCTACCCCTCTTTTGTTTTGACTTGTGACCCTCACTCAATATGTCTCCAATATGTAAAAATAAGTCTTTCTTACATTTTTTAAGGTGGAATCATGACATTTCTTTGTGCACAATCTTTCAATGTTTCTACATTCAAGTTCATTCAAGTTCAGCCTCCTCACCCAGCATAATGCAAAGACATCCATGGCTTGGCTCCCATCTACCCTTCCAGCCTTTTACCACACTCTTTCTGACTAATTCTTCATGTTCCCATGATGAAGAAGTGTGATTTCCCTTTAGTACCTCCCTTAGACCCAGGTGTGCCACCGGGGATCTGTCCTGAGCTTTGCTCTTTAGAGGGTCCAGCTCTGATGCTCCCTGGTCTTCCTCACAGGTGAGAAATCTGTATAACTAAGCAGAAGAACTCCCTCAGAACACAAGTTTTCTCCTTGTGGACAAGCTACAGATGTCTGGCATCCCGGATTCCATGGACAAACAGCCCAGAACCCCTTCTAGGGCTTGCCTGGGTCTCGTCTCTGGGTTTACACTCTGAAGGATAGACTGTGCCTCTGGGCAATCTGAGGTGGGCTAGCCAAGAATGTATATGTTAGCATTGTTGCCAAAAACAGGGGGTGGGCTGTGGATCCATAGACAAGAAAATGGGCAGATGGGTGTGTTCTAGTCTGTTTGGAGTGCTATAACAAAATGCCATAGACTGGGTGACTTAAATAAAGAAATGTATTAATATTTCTCATGTTCCAGAGGCTGAGAAGTCCAAGATCAAGGCACTGGCAGATCCAGTGTCTGGTGAGAGTTTTCTTCCTGGTTTTCACACATGGTAGGGTACGGGGCAGAAAACGAAGTTACAGGCATTAATCCTACCATGAGGGCTTCACCCTCATGATCTAATGACCTCCCAGAGGCCCCATCTCCAGACACCAATATATTGGGGATTAGAGTTTCAACACAGGAGTTTTGGAGGAACACAAACCTTCAGCCCGTAGCAAAGGGCCACGGGCTAAGGGCTGGTTCTCTCCCCACCATCACATTTTGAGCCTGGAATTCCAGTGAGTTTCAGAATTACACATCATCGCCCAGCCTTCCAGAATATTATGAAGGTATATTTGTCAAGGTAGGAGGATAAAACGTGTTTTGTTAGCAGTTGGTTAGCTCGATTTATAACTTCTAATTATTTAGATGTCAGGTATGCCGCCTCCATGTGCACTCTTGCCCTGACCTTCGCGAGTGTTAGCAATCCCTCCCACCCCGCACATACCATGTCTTCATGTTATTCTTCCCTGTGTTCTGGGTTCTTCCTACTCTCTGGGAAGGCCTGCTCACCATGCTTAACTTGGCTAACTCTTACAGGTGATGCAGAACTCATGTCAGTGGTTGCCTCCTCCAGGAAGCCTACAGTGACTCTCCAGTGCCCCTCCCATTAACACACACATAAGTGTGAAATGACTAAGTCTCTCCTATCAAGAACAGACATCACATTATCCATTTTGTTGTTTCACTTCCATGGTGTCTGGTACATGGTATGGGTTTAATTAAATTTTATTGAACTGAAAACTGAAAGCAAATGGTAAATGCTTCCTGCAGAATACATTCAACAAGCATTTAAGGAATAATAGCACAAAGCAAGGAAGAAAATTGCTGCAGAGGGGGCAGATGGGGCAAATTCCTTGTTCCAGGTCACATGATAGTAATGGTTGACATTTCTTGAACGTTAATCATTTGCCAGAAACAGCACTAAGTATTTTATATGGGTTATACTTAATCCTCCCAATTCTAAGAGGTAGGAACTATCATTATCATCATTTTATAAATGAGGAAACTGAGGTATACAGAGGTTAAGCGATTTTCCTAAAGACACCGAGCCAGTAGGTGACAGAGCCTGGAGCCCAAGCCTCTGTTTTACCCGTAAGGACATGCTGCTTCCTGACACCTCCCACACACAAAAAGGGAGCCAGATCCACAGCACGTTTTTGCAAAAGAGAAGACAAAAATGGTAACTCTCAAGGGCATGAGTAATGTTAGTTGAAACTTAATCACAGGCACTTCAGGAATAAATATAAGAACATCCGACGTGTAAATAACAATAAGATTGCTAAGTAAGAGGGACAATTTGGATTAAAACAATAATGCACTCTGCTGACAGTGAGATGGGAATGTGTCCCAAAGGACGCTGGGAGGTCTTGTCTGGAGGCCCTCGCTGCAGTAGAGTTTTTGGAAACTTCTTAACACAAGATGTGAGAGGGGAATATCTGGGGGTTGAGTAGGTCTCCAAATCCAAAGTGTAATACCAACACAAGTTTTACATTACAGTGTTTAAAGATATAAATTGTTTTTCACAACAGTTTTTCGTTTAAAAGAGGAGTTGCCACGTTTCTGAAAACGTTATTGAAGACCATTTTACATGCCAACTAATTGGACTAAACTATCATTTTTTAAGTTGAATTCAGAAAAGTGACTATTTTGCCACTTGGGAAAACTACAGTCGAGCCAAATAAGCAGTAATGTTTGTTGTAGGAAAAAAAAAAAGTCACCCACAAATTCATTTGTAGAAGAAATTTCTTTGTTTTGTTATAACTGAACTTACTATTTATTTTCATTTCCCATTTGGCCAAATGATAGGAAATTTAATCTCAGTCAATACAGTGTGGTCTCTTACACCCACTTTCGCCTTCTTCCTCTTTTCCTCAGGCTGGGGTCTAAATGTAGGATGGCTGACACTGTGTTTGGCATGGGCTGGAAGGAGGGATGACATCCACACCTACAGGACAGTGATCTTCATAGGTCACTGCTGCAGCATTCGCAGTCTTAGACCCCTTCCGGCTCCTTCACTCCCGGGCTGTGTCCGTCCTCCATGGGTGTGTAGGATCACTCCACTCTTTCTGTGCTGAGGACTAGGATTGAGAACGTGGTGAGGCTGTCTGGGGCCCGTCTGCCCAGCACTGCTTCTGCTCCAGGCCATGAAGGCTGGGAATGCTGGAGATGCCCTCCCTCTACTGGGAGGGCACTCAGGTCCATGTTGCTCCTGAACCTTCCAACTGCATCCAGAGTTCTATGGCGCCCTTTCTCCCTAGGCATTTGGCTAAGAAGTAGGTCACAGGCCCCCATCTCAGAAACCAACAAGGTTTAACTTTTGCATCTGACTTTTGAACTTCTCCTTCCTCATCCCAGATAATCTTTATCTAGCCTGGGGCAGGAAGTCTTGCTCTTACATCATTATGCATTGTTCCAAATCTTTTGTCTCATTCCAGGATCTGGGCTTATGAGACACCAAAGACAGGAACAGATTTTTTTGACTTTGCAGTTTCTTCTTTCTTTTGACACTGTGTACAGGAAGCTCCTTGCCTTGGCTAAAGGGACATCCATGGGTGAAAGAGATGGGATGCAATAAAACTTACAAAAACCTTATGCCACTGCTGTAGTTGCCGTAGTTTAGAGAAAAGCAGCAGACGGAATCAGGAGATGGGGAGTTTGCCCTTGTGATCATAGACAAGTCATTTCCTCCCAGGGACTTGGTTTCCTCATCCATATAAACGAGAGTGTAAGAATAGGCATTTTCCATATTCTCTTTTGATTCTAGAAGAGCTACTTTATCTGATTTTTGGATACATTTCATCCAGTTCTGGCACCTCTGAAGCTCTGTGATCATATATTCATGGTAAATAATGTGGGGCACCATGATTTACAGCCCATTCTCACCCATTTATATTATGTAAAAATAAGGTTTTTGTACCCAGGTTCAAAATTACTTAATGGAAGCTAATATCTAGTTTCCAAAGCTAAAAAAAGTCATGTAAAGGCTATGCCTGATGTAATTTAAAAGTTTAGTTCTCTTAAATTTGTGACTTTAAAAATATATAGGATTCTCATCAATCACTTTTTAAGTTGCTTATTTATTTGTTTGAGACAGAGTCTCTCACTCTGTCACTCCATCATTATAGTGGCATCATTATAGCTCACTGTAACCTCAAACTCTTGGGCTCAACCAACCCTCCTGTCTCAGCCTCCTAAGCAGCTGGGACTATAGACATGTATGACCACACCCAGCTAATTTTTCTATTTTTTGTAGAGTTGGGGTTTCACTCTTATTCAGGTTGGTCTCAAACTCCTGAATTCAAGCGATCCTCCTCTCTCAGCCTCCCACAGTGCTAGGACTATAGGCGTGAGCTTCCGTGTGCGGCCTATCACTCACTTTTTTTTTTTAATTTCAGGAAATTATGAGAGTACAAACATTTTGGTTACATTTTATATCTTTGCCTCTCCCTAGCAAGGGTTAGAGGTATGCCCTTCCCCTCTACAATGCTCACAGCGTCCCTCGGTTGTGAGTCTATCCCCCCAACCCCCTCATCCCTGGAGAACACCACCACCATGTGAGCACCATAGTTTTAATCAGTCAGTACCAATTTGATGGCGAGTACATGTGGAGTATCACTCACTTTTTAATGAATTATAATCAGTTGCAATATTTCTTATTTACTTTCTCTGAACATTTTAGTTTCCTTGTTATTAAAACTGGGAAAAAAAATTGACAAGATCAATGAGTACCTGATTGAGAGGTGTTTTACAAAAAAAATAAATTTATATTCTTAGGAAAATGTAAAAAGTAGCCTATTTTCAGAAATTGTGGACTCTTTTCAATAAGATTTTGAATTTTAAAAATAAATGACTTATAGAAAAACTCCATCAGATAGGGTCAAGTATCCTTTTGACAAGGTATTCCAAAATTCAGAGAGAAAAACACTCACTAAATAATATAATAAAAGAATAATGTCTGGGCACAGTGGCTCACGCCTGTAATCCTAGCACTCCAGGAGGCCAAGGCAGGAGGATCCCTTCAGGTCAGGAATTCAGGATCAGCCTGAGCAGAAGCAAGATCCACCCCTCCACACACCCCATCTCTACTAAAAATAGAAAAAATTAGGCAGGTGTGGTGGCATGTGCCTGTAGTTCCAGCTACTCGGGAGGCTGAAGCAGGAGGACTGTTTAAGCCCAGGAGTTTGAGGGTGCAGTGAGCTACAATGATACCACTGCATTCTAGGTGGGGTGACAGAGCGAGACTGTCCCAAAAAACAAAAAAGAACCATGGCTGACTTCTAGGCCACCAAGAGAAGGAGAAATGAAGTTATAAATACCACACAGTGCTCTAAATCAATGTGTCAGAAAGTCTATTTATGTTGCCTGCAGACTCCCTTGTTGTTATTTTTTTCTTACTAACATAGTTGCCATGTTATATATAGCATATATGCCATAAAACACCACGGCCGTATTTTCAGTGTTCAGACAGTATGAAGAGGAAATTCAAATAAGAATCTAATTTCAGCTTTGGTGCCAGTTACTCCTGTGACTTTGAGGAAGTTCTTTAACTCCACTTGTTTTGAGTTTAAGAAAGGTGATTTCTAAGAGTTCTACCAGCCTCAAAATTATTTGATTGTGTACCTTTTTCCTTAGCTCTAAAATAGGGACAATAATATTTGTATCGTATTATCGACCTCATAGAGTTGATATGACAATTAAAGTTCTTCTACTTAATAGTTTGTAATTTTGAATTGATATAATTATTAAATATTTGCTTAATTCCTGTCACTCCAGTAGGCCATCAGCTCTATGAAGATAGGGAAAGTGTCTGTCGGACTCACTGCGGTATTTCTAGTACCTAGCACAGTGCCTGGCACACCACAGATGCTCAATTTATAAGTTTGTTGCATGAGAAGAATCAACCTAATGTAAGTATTCATATATAGGGCGTTGAAAACAGTTGAGCAACATCTTGACCCTGCTATCTCAGAGAAAAGTTATAGAAAACATGTATTCATGTTTTGAATCAACCATTCATAAAAAATCTACACTCCTTTCCTAGAAGAGAAATACCATAACTTAGTGCTGCTCCAAGTATAACCTGCAAACTACCTACATCAACATCAACTGGGATCTGGTTAGATGCACAAATTCTCTTTCCCAGGCCCAGCCTTACTGACTCTGGGGTTGGGGCCCTGCAACCTATATACTTAAAAATCCTTCCAGGTAACTGTAATGTACACTGAAGTTTGAGAACCACTGTCTTGTCTTCTTTATATACATATCCTTTTACTTGTCTCAGTTCCAAATTAATTTCTCAAGCTTCAGCTCAGAAAATAATAATTATTTAATACATTAACAATAGAGTAATAGCTAATCCTTTTTTAGTAACTTCTATGCTCCATGCTTTGGTTGTAATGCATAAGTCTCATACCAACTTGTAAGGTTACAAACATTATTCTATCTATGTTATAAATATTACAAAACCAGGATGTCATTAAATTTTCCCATAGTCAATAAGCTAGTGCTTCAAATCTCAGTAGCCTGGTGCCAGAGCTGGGTTTTTAACTATTACAGATTCCATGTCAAGTTCATGGCTGAAGGTAGACTGTCCCCCCTGTTATATTTTGGATCCTAGCTATATGATGAAGGGCACTTGTGAGCAAGTCTATACAGCTGACCCAACTCCACATTCAGATGAAGAATGAAGCTTGATATTGAGGTCAGGAGACCTCAGGAGATGGCTCACAGGATGACTGATATTGAAGTCACATTTTTCCTTAAGAATTATCTTTGGACCTTTTCTCATCCAAGGATGAAATTGTTTAGTGTTGTCTATAACAGCTGCAGTGAGTGCCAAAAACTGTGATTATTTTCAATTTGGCAGACTTAATACTAATAAGTCATTTCTGGAAATACTTAGACAATGGTATCTATTGTTTCTTGAGATCTGTTTTCTCCCTCAACAACCTCAAAAGAGAACTTAGGGAATGGAAGAAAGGAATACGTTGAGGAGGGATGTAGGAGGAGAGGGGGAAGAGAAGCATGTGCAAGAGGACAAGGAAAGAAGTCAGATGTTGATGTTCTATCCTGTCTTCCATGGTTGATGTAGGAAGCGTCACACGTGGGGAATCAGGAATGGGCATGTAGGCTGAGACCTGCCTGGTCATAGTATCACAGCAACGAGGGAAGCAGAGGTGTGGAGGCTGCCCTGGAACTGCACGTGTGGGCCTGGGGAGAAGTTACCTACTTTACCTGGTGGAGGAAGTCAGAGGCTAAATAAATGGCACATGTGGCTAGCAAGTCCGATATTGAAAAAGAGGCAGGGGAGGCAGCAGCAGGATCGTGTGTGGACAGAAGCAACAGCTCAGAGAGTTCCCAGGGAGAAGTGGTGCCAAGGGAGCTGGCTGCCATGGGCTTCCTCTGAAGGCTCTCCTGGGGACTTGCCTTTTCAACACCAGCCAGGGTGGTCTATTTTAGGGGCCCATCCCACAGCAGTGAGAAAGAGTAGAGAGACACTATTGACTGAGTGCCTACCATGCAAGGCATTTTGCCATTCATTTTACAGACACTAATCGAGCTGAATGTCCCAAAATGCCTGGGAAGTGGTATTATAATATATAGCCCATTTTACACAAGAGGACTTTGAGGTTCAGAAATGTTAAATAACTTGTCCAAGTTCACCCATTGGTACGTAGTAGAGCCACTCAACTTTTTCTGACTGTTTTTTTTTTCTTCTATTAGATGCTGCTTCTTAGAAAGGTGGCAGGCAGAGAAGAGAATAGGAAATTTTAGGAAACAGTACTACTTCCTAAGGCTAAATGGGAAACTCTTGAGTGAGACTGGATTTCCCCAGTTATTTGAGTTACTGCCTTTTTAAGTGATCTTTTTGGGAGCTTGATTAGGTCCCTGGTTGGAGGTAGCCTATGAATTCAAAAAAGTAGCCTTAGGCTACTCAAAACCTTAGGCTTAATCACTATATATAAGAGGGAATCTTCTTTTGTTTATGTTATAAAACTGATCAGTGTTTCTCCAAAACACCAGTCTGGGGATAAAAAAGAGATCACACTGATGGTAATAAATAACTTTTCTTTGACTTTCATACTCTTCATAACTAGTACAAGGGCCCTCAAGGCAACCGCTAACTATTTTAGAGTCTCCAAGGGTGTCTTATGTGGCTAACAAGTCTTCTCAGCTACTATGCGGAATCTGCCATTTTTGTCCTTCATACTCCTGGTGATGTCAGCTGCTGGGTTCTCTCAGAACTAGCAGAGGTGTTTGAATTTGGTTCACGATTCTCACTGGTGTCCCTGCCCACATAGAAAGCACAGCTGATCAGATGATGCTTTCACTACTCCTGGTCATGGACTGGGTTGACTCTGTCAGGAAGTATGACCATGTCTGCATTTGGCCACCAGAGGCATTCTCATGAGACCAAGGTTGCAATGGCCAATAAGGCAATGAAAGGTACAGTATTGTGCCTTGGTATACCGAGTCTTGGGCTGTGAACTCCAATGCTGACCTCTAAAGATCTGGACAGGATAATACAGAAGACTCCTTTTCCCTAAACTATTAAGGCATAAACATTACACTAAGTGAAAGAAGCCAGACATAAATGGCCATATATTGTATGATTCCATTTATGTAAAATGTCCAGAATAGGCAAATCTATAGAGACATAAAGTAGGTTAGTTGTGGCTAGGGGTTGTGGGGAGGGAGAATTGAGAAGTGACTGCTAGTGGGTAAGGGGTTTCTTTTTGTAGTGCTGGAAATGTTCTAGAATTAGATAGTGGCAATGGTTATATAATACAGTGAATATACTAAAAACCACTGAATTGTCCATTTTAAAATGGTGAATTTTGTTATATGAATTCTATCTCAATAAAATTTTTTTAATAAATAAAATCCTTTGGTTTAAAGCAAGCCATAAAAGCTGTTTAGTTTTCTTCACTCCGTCCCCTACCCCAGACTCAGCCAACACTCAGCTCTACCCCAATTATATGAATAGAAGCAACGGTGAGCATCATGTCCTTCTGCCAGCATCAGGGAAAAATGAAATCAGAAATAAAATAAACCACAATGACAAAAAGAAACCAGAATGAAAAAGAACATGTTTGCCTCTAGTGTTCAAGACCAAGTTGGCCTGGGTTGAGCAGGAGCAGAAGTCTTGGCTTGGCCACCAAATGAGAGGAAGAGAAGACCTCAAAGGAGAGAGAGCCAGAAGTAAAGTGAGGTCATAAGACCTTGACCCTCCCATGAGTGAGCATGCCTGTCCCTTTCCTGGAAGGAACAAAGAGAAGAGGGACACATGGATGTGTTTGGCAATGCTTGCCCCTGAGAAGATAAATGTTCCTCTCAATGCCTTGAGATCAGACAGATCCAAATCAAAATTTCTCCTCCCTGGAAGATGGTTAAAGAAAGGAGAGAGCTGAGATGACTTCCTTTCCTCAGAGTCAAAATACATGTTCCCAACTGCAGGTCAGATAAATGAAGAACATCCATGGAAGGAAAAAAAAAATTGGGAAAAAATGAAACTCACTCCCTGTATTTTCTGTTAACTTTCAACCCTTCTCTGTATTCAAGAAGCCACTATGCTGGGCTCCTTGTGTCAGGGAAAGTTCTTAGCAGAAAGATAAGAAAGCTCTGGTTTTAAGTAAAAATCTAGGCCCTGAGGAAAACTGGTAGAATTCCAGGTATAAATAATGTATTAGAAAGAACACATAGCAAGTCTCCAGCTTACTCACTTGATGGCATTATTCTTCTGCTAAATAAAGACTTGCTGAGTTGAGAGGAAGGAATAGAATTGGAAGGGAAAGGAGAAGAATTTAGATGCTGACTGGTCCCCAAAAGGGACCTTGAGCTTTATTTCCTTACATTTATGAGGCACATGGACAATGACAGAGACTTCAGATTTTTAGAAAAGCTAGAGAAGAGATCTGGGCTCCATTGTATAGGTTTACTACAGAAGGTATCTTGGAACTCTAGAAGTGGCTTTCTCCTGTGTGTAGTGGTTAGAGTCTCAGCTTCACTGTAGCCTGCACACCAGCAGGGCTTGGAAGAAGTTGGTTGGTTGTGATAGCAGTGCATATGTGGCTCTCGGGGCCAGTAGAAAAGACAGGACCCTATGGAGAGGGACCTGTGTAGACCAACGGAAGAAGGCCAGAGGGGACAATTGATATCTCAGGGAAAATAACCTTCAATAGCTGGTCAATGCTCAGTCTTCATCTTACTTGCACTGCTGGCAACATTGATCTCATCGTGACATTCCCTCCTTCCTGAGGCACTTTCTTCACCAGGTTTCTAGTCCTTCACATCTTCAGCTTCTCCTCCTACCTCCCTGATCTCTTCTTCTCAGTCTTCCTTACTCAATCTCCTCCTCTATTCTATATGGAAAGCCCCAGGGCCAAATCTCATCCTCCCTTCCCCTGTGTATTTGCATATCTACACTTACTTCTTCTATGTACACACCCATTCTTGTGGCTCACATGTCACCAAATCAGAGAGGCCTATAAAACCTAACCTATCTGAAATAGTAGCCCCCATTTGGGATTTCCTGCCTTTGTACACTGTGAGCTATCTTTCTTCGTACCACCACCTGACAACATGTACATATATATTCACATATATACAAATGTATGTATTTGTTTCTGTGAAAGCTCAAACTTTGTTTTGTTTACTGCTATAGACCAGGGCCTAAAAGAGTGCCTGTCACATGGTAGGTGCTCAATAGATAGTTCTTGAATGAATAAATGAAGGAAGATGTCAGATGACCCAAACCCTCCTCCTTCAGATGCTGGTAAAAAGAAGATAGAATCCCAGGTAAACTATAGTTGATTTCCCATTATTCCTGGTAGAAAGGGACTTGTACTAGAATTAAAGAATACAAGGAAAGAGAGATCTCTAGCAAATTTGAAGTTGTGGCTTTATAATCACAAAGAGAACTAAAGTTCAGTTGGGAGACATTTCTATAGTACTGAGTAGTTCCCAACTTTTTATTTTTTCATCTCAACATACCTATTCCTAACAAGCTTTCCTCTGACATGGTGGCTAGTTCTAAAATAGAATTGGGTGAGAAGAAGAGGGCAGAATCCCATAGCGACTCTCAGATTTCCTGATGAAGATATGTAGTTTGAAAAAAGCTTAATGATTTTGAGACAACTTGCTACACTGCTTGAGGACACAGGTTTCAGGGTAGTAAGATAATTAAGATATCAGGTAAGAATAAAGGCACAATCAAAATATTTCAAAGCGTGCAAAAGAAAGAGAAAACATAGTGATGCTGGTTTTAAGAAATAAAAATATAATGTGTATCCAACCTGTCAAATGCCTCCTGGATCTGTCCTGCCTCCTCCATTTCCCCTGTTCTGCCTTGGCTGAGGTCATGTCCATACCTTACCAAGACTATTACCATGATCCTAAGTGATTTCCCACTTCCAGTCTCTGTTGACTCGAATTCATTCTTATCCAATTTTTACATTAATGCCAACACTACCTTCCTACTGTACACATCTGTCAAGTCATCTGCCTCTGCAGAGACCTTCAAAGCCTCCACTGCCTACAGTGAAATCTTCATTTCTTACTATGGGGATTCATAGCCCTTTGTCACTTTGCTCTTAATAAGCTTTACAAAAATCCTCCCCAGTAATATCTTGTGTTTCAGACAATCCAAGCAGCTCACCAGTCTCTGCAAATATTACAGATGTTCATATTTTTTGCATTTTTTACCCATCAGAATTCTTCAAGAACCAGTATAAATGTCACCACCAGAAGGAGGACTTATGGGATAGTATTTGAAGAAAAGGAAGGAAAGAAAAAGAGTACATGTACTGATCTTAGGGCAAATGGAAACTAGCCCATGGATGGATGGAATGAGGATCAGAAAAAAAATATGAAAAAGAAAGTAGGAAACAGCCTAAGAACACAGGTGACGATAAGAGGAGTGATATTGAAAAAAAGCAGTCCTCACTGGCTGGAAACTTTTGAGTTTTATTTGGTATTAGAATAATTACTTATCTTTTCAACTTTGTTTCAAAAGGTTTAAGGTTTCTAATAATAGCTGTAGCTTCTTGAATAGAACGTATTCTTGTTCAGGTACTGGGCTAAAATGCTTTGTACGCATCAACTGATCTAATATTCACAACTTATGAAGAAGGTCATACAACTTTCATCTTTCAGTAGAGAAAAGTGAGGTTTAAATAACTTGTTCAACATTACAGCAGGTAATAGAAAAATCAGTTTTTAGATGCAGGAAAATCTGAATCCGTATCTCATGCTCTTTGTATCATACCACCTGACACGCTTGAAATTTTGAAGAGTGTCCTAAGTAGTTCCTTTCTCTTCTCTCTTTTTTTTTTCTGGCAAGCCCATCACATCCATGGCTATAAACAATAGATCAAGAATCAATTAAAAGTACTATAGTATATTACAAAATATAGCACCTTAAAGCCAAACAGGTACCAATTTTAACAATAACTACCTATGAATTTCTCCTTTTAAACATTCCTTTCTTGGAGTTGGTTTTAGTTCTTATCTGTTAGAAGAAAGAAATGCCTGCTCTTCAGCACTGTATTCATAATACCTAAATTTTAAAGTAAAAATTCTGAAATGTATACCTAGTAGAATAATTTACATGTATGAAATAGAGTATAGCAAGGCCATTAAATGAATGAGCTTTGGTGTCAGTATGCCTGTGTTCAAATCCCAGTGGAACTATGTACTTGCTTTGAGACCCAGGTCAATTTTTCTTGATTTCTTTCTAAGCCTCAATTTCCTCATCTAAAATGATGGACCCTAATAGCACTTATCTCACAGGTTGTAGGGAGGCTTCAATGTCAACTATTAGTACAAATTGTAATAATAGTAATGCTATATTACTATTAGTAACACTACTACCAGTAGTAATAGTACTACTGGTAAAACTGATGAAGAAGTTCGTCTAGAACCCCTTTTTCTTTCCTAAGATGTAGACATGTCTATATTTGGTAAACTGATGGTGTTATCTTGAAGAATCTATAGGGGAAGAAACTCATGATAAAAAAATGAGTCAGGTGGACAAGCCTCAGTAATTGGTTGGGGCACCATGAAGATGAATTATTACGAACTCAGATTCATCTTCTGATTCAGCGTCCCTTACAATTCTCAATCTGTAGCCAATGGACTTGTGATTGCTGTTGGTGGGAGGTGGGCTATATGAAGAATCTAAAAGATAGTGTGTTTTCAAATCACTATGAGAAATTGAGGATTGAAGCACAAATAATACTATTTCACTAACCAAGAGGAATGTGAAAAGGAAAGAGTGGCTTTCTCCCAGCAGGGCTGTAATACATTGCGTAACTTCAGTGCCTCAAAGACTCCACTGCATCAGTGGTAAAGGAGCTGTCGTTAGCAAGAAAAGTAAATGCCAGGAGGGGAGCAGCATCTGGCAGACACCGGGTATCCACGGAGGGGAGAGGAGGCTGGTGCAAAAGGAAAATATTGAGAATAGCGAGATACTCTTTGGAGACCCCCCCACCAGAGATGGACTCTCAGGACATCTCAGGAAGTTGGAGGTCCTCAAACAGTGAGAGTATGAGTGGCAAAATTGGATACTAGCCAGGGAGACCTCATCTAGTGAACTTTGTGACAACCAAAAAAGCCTAATCTAGCCCAGATGGTGGTTGCAAAACAAAGGCCACAAATTCTTCTCATCCATTTGTAACACAACTTCGTAGCTCTTCAAAGAGAGAGTTTATTTTCTTCACTGCTTAAGTGTGGAGTTGGCCATGTTACCTGCTTTGGCCAGTGGCACATTAGCAAACATGATGAAGGGATTTGAAAAGTGCCTGCAATGGGAATAGCCCTCTTCTGCTGCTCTGGGGAACCTGTGACAAAAACACCATGTGAAAGAGCCTACGCTAGCTCAGTTGCCTTCCTTGCCCCCACCAATAACCAACGGGCAACAAAAGTGTGAGTGAAGACACTGGATGCTGGCTGACTACAAAGTATTACTGAGTCCAGCCACTACGAAATGGAACAGAGGTGAGCTGTCCTGCCTGAACTCAGCCCAGCAGAAGCTGCTGACCCACTGAATTGTGAGTTAAAAAATGATTGTTGTTTTAAACAACTAGCTTTGGGGTTGGTTTATATTCAAAGTTACATAAACTGACATCAATCCATCCATCTATCCATCCATCTATGTCTTATTCACCTTTTTCTCAAAAGGAATATTAGATTGTTTACAACAAAGGACTGGATACTCAATAAAGTTAATATAATAGAAATATTAAAATGTAGAGAAAGCATAAGGTCTGTATGATGTCTGTTGGTTGGTATTACATTTAAACCCTGAATTTCCTAGAATCTAAAAAAAAAATAAAATAAAACCAAATATATGAGTTACGTAAAGACAGGTCAACCACAAAATTCCAGTTACTATGCTACCTTGGTCAATTTGGACTACTATAAAAAAGTATAATACCATAGACTGAGGGGCTTAAACAGTTTATTTCTCATAGCTTTGGAGGCTGCAAGCCTGAGATCAGGGTGCCAGAGTGGTCACGTGCTGGTGAGGGCCCTCTTCCTGGCTGAGACTGCCAACTCTCATTGTATCCTCACATGGTGGAAAGAGAAATTAGCTCCCTCAAACCCCGCACCTCCTAATACCATCAGATTGGAGGTTAGGATTTCAGCATATGAATTTTGGGGCACACAAACATTTAGTTCATAACATATGCTTAGGACTTTTTGCATGTTGTTGTTCATTTTTACAGCTTTGTGAACTACATATATTTGATAGATAAGGATATTGAACAGTTAAGATTTTTCTCTACTCAGCTAATAAGCGGGGAGGTGAAATTTAAACTGAGGACTGTCTGATTCTAAACTCCATGCCCTTTCCAACTGCAGGAAGACAAGCTAGTTTCTGAAATTTTATACAGGGGACAATAAGGATACCCGAATCTTCTGAATGTCTCTTCTCTACATACATTCACTACTGCCTTAGTTCAGGAGTCCATCATCTCCTACATAAACTGCTGGGCTCACCCTATAACCAGTTTCTCTCAGACCAGAGTGACCCCTCTTACCTACCTTCTAAACTTCTTCAGAAATGAGCTTTGTATAATTAAAATATGTATGATTGTGTCGAGCTCCTGGATAACATTTTTCAGTGGCTCCCCATTACCTGGGAGATCACAGACCTCTGTCCATGTCTGGAGTCTCATTTTCTACCACACCCCACTAGGCTTTCCCTATTCTCCTGCCATACTAAGCACTTATCAGTCCTTGAGTAGTCAGCATTGGAGTGACTTCATACACTGCATTCCCAATTCCCTCTGTCCTTTCTCCTTGTCTGCCCGCACTCAAGTCTTCCCACTTAATACGGCATCTTCTAGACAGCTCAAACATCCCTGAACTGATTTAGGCCATCCATGACATCCTTAATGTGCCTCTATTTTATTAAAATTCATACTATACATCACATCATTCTTTCTTGAGTAAGAGTGTGCCTTATTCATCAGCTTGTCCCTAGCACTTAGCTCAGTGCCTGACAGAGTGTATTCAATAAATATTTGTTGAAAGAAAGAGTAATTGTCTTCATCGACATGATTCCCACAAATGCAGCAGTCTCCATAGAGCCCCCTGAAGAACAAATCCTCAATCCCTCTGAAGACTCTGGGCCTAATTATATTCTTGGTTATTAAGTATGAAATGTCTGATTTCCTTAAGTACTAAGTTTGACAGTTGATATCTCTGATATTTCACTTTGTTACTTCTAGCTTTATGTTTATTGTGAAGGCACATCCTCAGTCTTTCAAATGCAGTTTGACTTCTGATTATCTTTCAAAAATTTTTTAGAGAAATTATTTTGAAACCATAGATAAGTCAAAAATACATGTTATTTTCAAATATGAGTACCCTTGTGGAACCAATACAACACAGACAGCTCAAAATATCAACAAAATGTTTGTGAATGATGTGGCTAATGAACGCACAGTACGTCGATGGTTTGAGAAGTTCCATTCTGGTGATTTTATTCTTGAAAATGAGCCACAGGGGTGACCTGTCACCAAAATGGATAATGATGAGCTGAAAGCTGTAGTGGAAGTGAATCCATCTCAACCTACACATGAATTAGCAGCAAGGTTTGACATTATTATTCCAACAATATTGAACCGTTTGAAACAAATCGGCAAGGTAAAGAAGCTGGATAGATGGGTTCCACATGAATTAAATAAGCATCAGAAGAGAAATAGTCTTTCTTTGCTGTCAGGACATAAAGGTGAACCATTTCTATACCATATTGTTACGCATGATGAAAAATGGATTCTTTTTGACAATTGCAATCGTTCAGCACAATGGTTGGATAAAGACAAGTTGCCGAAGCACAGTCCAAAATGGAATATTCATCAAAAAAAGCTAATGGTGTCTTGTTTGGCGATCCAGCACTGTGTTATCCACTACAGATTCATGAAACCTGGTCAATCCATTACAGCTGGTGTCTACTGCAACCAGCTGGGTGAAATGATGACGATGCTTGTTGTTAAGCAGCCAAGATTGGTCAATAGAGACAGGCCAATCCTCTTGCAAGACAACACTGGACCAAAAGTCACACAAACAACCCTGCTCCAACTAGACAAGCTGCACTTAGAAACTCTCTGTCACCCACTGTATTCACCAGATCTTGCACCAACTGATTATCAATTCTTCCAGGCTTTGGACCACATCCTGGAAGGAAAAATATTCAATTTTCAACAAGCTGTGGGTGGAAAACACATTTTTTTATTTCATCGCCGCTGTCTCTCCAGGGCTCTTCATTGCTGGCATAAACAAGCTACTGTTAAGATCACAAAATTGTGTTGACAGTTTAGGCACATATTTAGATTAATTGTACTGCTTCTTGTTTGAGATGTAATAAACTACACCTTTGATTCAATATCAGACATTTCATATTTAATGAGCTCAATCACTCATTCCTTCAAAACCATACTTATCAAGTACTACGTATGTTCTAGTGACAAATAAGAGAAGTCACAAGAAACTTACAGCCTGCAGCTGCCCCAAATTGGGTTTTGACAGAAAAAGAAATGCCCAGAAAGGTAAGAAAAGTGTGGAAAGGGGTGTATGGGTGGATAAGGACTTGGTGATCACAGGTTTTCTTGATCCAATTAGTAGGAATATTTTTTGGTAGCAAACATAGGAAGCCACTTTGATAGTACTTACTATAGTCCTTTACATAATAAATTCTCAATCTTCATTGAATGTAAAAAAGAAAAAGCAGCAGAAGTAGCAGTAGCAGCCTTCAGCTTTGATGAAGAAACATTAGTTATGAAGTTGCCACAAGCGTGTTGTAGCAAAAGTCTCAAAAATTGAAAACATTGTTTTTTAAAAATAAGTCAGAGTAGATTCAAGATTATCACTATTATAATGTTGCTTCCAATCATTTGCTTTGTTAACTGGAGAGAGAACGGGGTGTGGGTACAGCCTGTGAGTGGGAATTGAACCGGATCCTGTCATGGGAGAGTATCTTAAAGGTGAACCTCATCCACCAAGTGCGTCAGGGTAGAAACAAGGTTGAGAAGTCTGTCTTATCTGTCTTCTATCTCATTTCTCTCACTCTGGCATTTGACAGGGCTATGTGGACGACCACTGGAAGTTACTCTTTCTAAAAAGGGTGTTTCGTAACGAGGCTGGCTCCATGAGCTCTGGGAACTAGAAGACCATGTAAAAAGTTAGTATTCCACCTTCAAGTTAAGAAGCTAGATTATCACTCCCTTATCATATTAGTTTTCTATGGCTTATAACAAAATCCTGCAAATATAGTGGCTAAAAACAACACAAATTTATTATTTCTCAGTGTCCATGGGTCAGGAGTCTGACTATGGCTTGACTGGGTCCCCTGCTCAGGGTGTTCCCCAAGCTGAAATCAGCTTCACACAGGGCTGTGTTCTTGTCTGAGGCTTGTGATCCTCTTCCAAACTCACTGGTTATTGGCAGAATTCAGTTTCTTCTGGTTCTAGCACTGAGGCACTCAGCAGCGAGAGGCCCGCCCACTGCCCCCTGCCCCATGGCCCTCTCCACAACATGGCAGTTTGCTTCTTCAAGGCCAACAGAAGAATCTCTGTGACTTCTTTTAAGGGCTCACCTAGTAAGGTCAGGCCCAGCCACGATAATCTCTCTAATTTAAAGTCTACTGATTACGGACTTGAATTATATCTGGAAAATTCCTTCACAGTAGTACCTCGATTATTATTTGACTGAATAACTGGGATAATGTGTATATACTAGGGGTAGGGAATCTTGGGGACCATCTTAGAATTCTGTCTTCCACACTTGAGATGGAAGATATTTCCCTATTTTAATATTGGTTACTACTGTGCTGCTGCTGAGATTCTTGATGATCCCAAAATTGCCTCTTTTGCTAATTTAATAATCTTCATTTTTGAGGTAAAAATTATCTTCACGAAACTAGTACAAAGAACGGTTACCTCTTCTTGGCCACTTGGATATACTTCAAATTGAAGGAAGTTGGGATTTTTTTTATTAACAGATTTTTCTATCACAGTTAAACTGTGGGAAGTCGTGTGGGAAAATAAGACTAGTGAGTTGCAAGAAATGTAGATCATGAAAGAGACTCCACAAGTAGAGGTCAAGGTACCACTAATTAAGAAAAGATTTTGTTGAATAGCCAGTCACCTGGATTAAATTAAGTCCATTTCCTTGGATACAAGGCGCCTGGACTCTGACAACCAGTCTGTTGTAGAATCCCTCTGTGCCTTTTCAGTAACCCACAGAAAATTTGGTATTCAATACTTTGAGTCCATAAATCCATTTAAAAAAAATAAGAATGCACATTACTCTCTGGGAGGTCTGTTTGTTCTAATGAGCAAAGCATAAAATAATTATCTCACACAATGCTGCAGGTGTAGAGGGTAAGAGCCACTTCAATAACTGTATGTGCAATTGATAATAGGTCTCCAGCGAAAGAACATTTTTAGATCTCTCTTTTCTCATAGTTTCTTTTCTTGTAAAGTAGCTGATGCCAAAATTAGCTCAATTGCTCTTTTTGGGGCCTTCAGAAACTGCAGTCACATTATTGGGTCTTTTGTTTAATATATTCTGTCCATATGCTGCCGGCTGGCCTATTCAGAGAGCTCAAATCTTTTTGTCTGCCCTTGGGAAAAGAAGCATGGTCTCAGTTCTGAGTCAGGAAATGCAGTTTCTCATCTTGACTCTGCCTCTGACTTACATGCTCAATGGCTTTGGTTCCATTTTTAAATGCCAATAAAGCTGAAAATGTCAATAGTATTTCAAGGATAAATTTGTTCTTGTCCACGAGTAATTGCAAAGTCACTGTGTAAGGAACTATGAAGTCTGGTTGAGTAGCATTATTCAAAGACGCATCTGTGCATTTGATGTTGTGAGACACATTCAGAAATGGATTCCTTTGCAAATGATTATCCTGTCAATAGTTTACAAAGAGCCATCTGCTCGAGTAACAAAACAAAACAAAACAAATTTGGCTCTGGACTTGAAAAAAATTAAAAACAGAAGGTTAATTTAAAAAATGGAAACACTTTTATTGGGTGAACCAAGTAAATTGAAAAACAATAAAATTAATTAAAAACAATTTTGAGTTCTAGAAACACTGTTGCTAACTGTCTTACTCCTTCTCCCCAACCCTCAACAAATGATTTACCTTATGTCACTGAGAAAATGGACCACCCTAGGCAGACTCTCTTCAACCGCATGTCCCCGAACTTCACTGCACAATTACCTGCCAGTGCTCCGTGAATGGCTGTTGGAAGAGGAATGGATGAATGAATGCAGATCCCTATTTCTGACTCTCTTAATCTTATCTAGTGAAAGGAATGCTCTCTTCTGGCATTTTTTTTTTTTTTTTGACACAGAGTCTTGCTCTGTTGCCCAGGCTACAGTGAGTGCTGTGGCGTCAGTCTAGCTCACAGCAACCTCAAACTCCTGGGCTCAAGTGATCCTTCTGCCTCAGCCTCCCAAGTAGCTGGGATTACAGGCATGCACCACCATGCCCAGCTAATTTTTTCTATATATTTTTAGTTGTCCAATTAATTTCTTTCTATTTTTAGTAGAGACAGGGTCTCGCTCTTGCTCAGGCTGGTTTCAAACTCTTGACCTTAAGAAATCCTCCCGCCTCAGCCTCCCAGAGTGCTAGGATTACAGGCGTGAGCCACTGCGCCCGGCCTCTCCTCTTGCTTAGCTAAAGCTTCTGGTGACCGAGTCTTCCCCCTATGCTTTGGCTCCACTCTCCAAAGCAGTTCTTAGATCCTCCCTCATCAAGAACTTGGCTACATCTGTCAATCTTCTCTCATATAACTTCCATCTCCTGGCTCTTTCCATTCTTCCATTAACAAGTAAACATGCTTCTGCTCTCTTTTCTCTGATTTATGTGTGTGTCTGGGAACGTATATATATATATATACTTTTTACATATACACACATCATAATTTATTTAGACATTCCCTTGTTGATAGCCATTTAGTGTGCATGCTCTTATAGAACATGTCCTTGTCTTCTTGCACACGTGTTAGTTTCTCTAGGGCACCTAGGGCACTAGTCCTCAAAGGTCCTATCCCAGACCTGTTCAAATAGAGTCTCCAGGGCTGTTTCTTAAAAGCCTCACAGGTATTTCTAAAGAGCAGCTTCAGTTGAGAACCACAGCTCTAGAGTCGGAGGGAAGTAGAAAATATGGGTAAGAGGCTACATACGGTGTAAACTTTATTAGATTTTGCACAATTACTCTCAATACAGTTTTACCTATTTTGTATTCTATCAGTATGATAAGAAAGATTTTGTTTTCTGCTTACTTGATACCACATGATATTATTAGAATTTTTAATTCATTCCAATCCAGGTGTAAAATTATATGTCATATTATTTTGATTTTGATTTATCTCCATTATTGGTGAAGTAGATCACCTTTTCATGTATTTTTCCATTCTTGATTTTTCCTTCTATAAATTACTTGTTCATATTTCTTGCCTATTTTTCTGTTTGCATGTTCATCTTTTTTTATTGATTTATAAGTGTTGTTTAACATATATTCTGTGTAATAATTTTTTTCTACATGTAGAAAATATCTTTATCCAGTCTGCCTTTAGTCTTTTAAATTTGTGGGTTCTTCAGTGAAACTACCTGGATTCAATTTCTATCTCTACAATTTGTGATAGAATTTTTTAGAACTGGAATTGACTATTCTTGGGCTTTTTCTTTTTCATGTGGATTTCAGTACTAGTATGTGAAGTCTAATGAAAATATTATGTTGGGATTCTGTTTATAATTGCATTGAATTGGTAGACTAATTGGCACCTTTAAGCTATTGAGTCTTCCCTTTCTTGAACATGGGGTATCTCTCCATTTATGTAGGTCTTCTTTCATATTGTTCAGTAATATTTTTAAACTTCTTCATAATGATTCTTTGTACCATTTTAATATCATTTTAAAATTTATTCTTTGCTATCTATTTACAGCTTTTATTGCTATTATAAATTGCATCTTTCCATCATGATTTTTACTTGGCTATTCCTGATGTTGAATAAGAATGTTGTTTTTTATATGTTGACACTTACCAATTAATCTTATAAAGTCTTAGTGCCCCAGGAATGTCTTGGGTTTTTTATGGGTACAATCTTATTGACTGCAAGTGACAATTTAGTTTTCTACTCTTCTAACCCTTATATCTCATTTCTTTTTCATATTTTATTATTTGTTTAACTATTTGGAATGTTGAATAGCAAGAGTGTATCAGGACACTGCAGTGTGTCACCCAGATCCCCCTTCAAGGACAGTTGTTGCCCCAGCTGTACAAGCACTGTCAGCAGGCAGTCTTCAGCTGGTAGCCCCACTCACAGGGGTTGTCTTAGCTGCAGAGTGCCGCTTTGCCCAAGGTCACACCATTTCCGGGGTGGCCTACATCCAATGACAATGGATCTTGTCCCAGCTTTGGGACAATTGCAAAGAGCCATTCTTGCTCCATAGCTCCCCTGGGTGGGCTGAAGCTATTGTTAGACCTACCTTACAGTTCAACTTTTCCTTTGCCCAATCCTGATTGGTGTCGATACAGGGACACTTTTTAATAAACACCTTGCATGCTAATCTCCATCTCAGAGCCTATTTTCTAGCGCAGCGGTTCCCAACTTTTTTGGCACCAGGGACTGGTTTCATGGAAGACAATTCCACAGACACGAGGTAGAGGGGAGGCAGAGCTCAGGCAGTTATGCAAGCAATGGAGAGCAGCTGTAAATACAGATGAAGTTTCACTCACTCTCCCACCACTCATCTCCTGCTGTGCACCCCCCCCCAAGTTTCATGGAAGACAATTTTTCCACAGGTAGGGGGTGGGGGAAGGGGGAGGGGGAAAGTGGAGTTCTGCAGCCCAGGGATTGAAGAACTCAGTTCTAGACCACCAACTGTGACATGATGATTGTGGGCATCCTTGAGCTTTGCAGACAATGCCTTTCAATCAATCAGAGTTTGGGGTTGCAAGCAACAGAGAATGTCTCCGGGTTGTTTGAGTGGAATGTAAGCCCCATGGATATGAGGGTGTTCATCTGTTTTATTCAGTAATGTATTATATATACATATAAAGGGAGAAAAGACATTGAAGAGATATAGGGTAGCTTAGAAATGACAGGGGGAGCCACACACATAGGCTTGGAAGAAAAGAAAAAAATCAAAGGAGACATGGAAGCCCCCCACAGCCAAACCTGAGCACAAGGTGAGGAAACTGCTGCTGCCAGGGGCATCCCCTTGTACTTCCGCCTCCGAAAACCACGTGTTGCTGCTGCTCCTGTTGAAAGGAATCTTCTACTGGCCTTTGTGATTCGTATCATTCTCTTCAGAATCAAAGTCCAGAAAAGAGTTGCATGGTGGTCCACGTCAGCCAAGGACACAAATCTTTTCAGCTTTGGAAGTGGAAGAAGGGGTCTGTCCCTCACCAGAATTTTTGGAATCAGGAACTCCTCAAACAGCAAGGGAAGTGGAAATGCTGAATATGAAAAATATCCATTGCGGCTTCAAAAAATCTTACTTACATGTACTAGTGTGCTGGTAAATGTCTAAAAACTGGCACTCCAGAAGAAAGAAGCATTGATTTGTAGCATTTCCCAATTTCTGGGGTGCATATCATGGCGAATTTGAAGCTACCAATATAATGTTTCTTAAAGGATTAGGAAGACATGAACTTTTTTTTTTTAGATAGAGTCTCACTCCATTGCCCTGAGTCAGCCTAGCTCACGGCAACCTCAAACTCCTGGGCTCACGCGATCCTCCTACTCAGCCTCCCAAGTAGCTGGGACTACAGGTATACACCATGTTTTCTGAGGAAAACCATGTTTTCTGGTATCATCAGGAAATTAGTTAGAAATACAAAACCTCAGGCCCTACCTTAGACCTTCTGAATCAAAGTCTGCATTTCAGTAAGATCCCTAGGTGATCATATGCACATTAGAGTTTGAGAAGCGTTTCTCTTGACCAGTGGTTCTCGAAGTGTGGCTCCCAGACCTGCACCATCAGCACCAGAATCACCTGGAAACTTATTAGGAATATAAATGCTCAGGCCCCACCAGACCTATGAATCAGAAACTCTGACGGTGGGTCCA
The DNA here is from genome assembly GCA_963574885.1 of Lepilemur ruficaudatus. NCBI lineage: Eukaryota > Metazoa > Chordata > Mammalia > Primates > Lepilemuridae > Lepilemur > Lepilemur ruficaudatus. Next base: position 61,207 of record CAUYRT010005324.1, read on the forward strand.
GCAATCTGTATTTTAATGGTTTGGTTCTGCCACTTCTCCATATAAATCCAACCTACAAATCCTAATAGGATTTGTATGTTCAGTTAATGCTGACACTGTCTCTAGACTGCTCTTTGAGAACTACTGCTCTGCACCACTGGTTCCTAAACTTGGCTGCACATTGAAATTAGCCAAAGAGTTTTAGAATTCGCTGATGTCTGCATCGCACCCCGAGAGAATGGATTCTATTAAGAATCCAGACTTAACAGATATGGAGTGCAACCTGGGCATTGGAGAGTTTTCAAAGCCTCCAAGATTATTCTAATTTTCTGCAAATTTGAGACCATTGATCCATACTCTAACCATACTGAAATACTTTTGCTGTTTTGCCAAAACCTCAAGATTTCTATGTCTTTTTCTAGAGCAGTTCATTTGTTTTTCCTCTCTCACCTTTTTGATGCTGACTGATTTGTATTTGCCTTTTATGACTTGGAGCAGACATCACCTCTTGCCAGAAGTTTTCCTGGTTGGCCAGGTTTGGATTAAATACCCCATTTCTCTGCCATGTATTTATGTGACACCCAGGGCAGTTTTCACACTGTGTTCCGCTTTGTTTCTTTGGAACTGTCTTCTTCCTAGAATCATAGTTTGGTTTTTTTTTTTTAGTGTAGTGAGTCAGTCATATGTAGTATTTCATTCCTTGCAGTAAAGAAGATCTGGTTTTAAAAAAAAAAAGGGTGCCCAGTATATGTTGAATAAATGCATTGTGACGGAAATTGTGTCTTGCACTTCCTTGGTGGTTGTCACCTGTCTGATAGATATAATAGTTCCTCAAAAAATACTTGCTGGGTGCAGTGGGGAGTGCAGCTGATGTCCCAGGCACACAGGAGGCTCAGGAGTTCGAGTCTAGCCTAGGCAACATAGTGTGAGCCCTGTCTCAATTGAAAAATAAAACCAAAAAAAAAAAAAAACCACATTTAACATTTATAATTATTTCTTAAAGGAATTCCTTTAATTTTCCCAGCCCACATAAAACTAGAAAATGCCATCAATGTAGGAAAAATGGGTGGAGGGGGAATAAAACTAGGTAAGCTTAGTTAACACCATTGATTCACTGCCACCCAAAGACAGCACATTGTGTAAACTGGGCCATTTTTCACTGGGGCCAGGATACGGATTTTGACTAAGACTGGATTACCATGATGACTATATCTAGCGTCAGTGTGATTTAGGGCCTGGTTTCTTGCGGGGGTTAGACAGTTCAGCTTTGCCACTGACTCATTGTGTGTCTCTAGGTAGCTGCTTGACTTCGCTAAGCCTCAGGATCTTTACCTCTAAGATCCGTGTAGGGATGTCTGCCTCACGGGGACATGCAAGTCTTAAATGAGACAGTATTTATCAGGCATGTCGCACCGTATGTGGGACGTCGTAAGTGCTCCATGTGTGCGAGCCGAGAGTTATTAGAGTATGTCCAAATTCCATTTAGACTTGTAGGTACAGTTTAAAGCCACCTTTGCCCATGCAATTCCTTTTACATATAAGTGTGGTCACCTCAGACCCTTTGCATTTTATATTTAACTCCTGATTATCCAGATGCAAAAACAGAAACTGTCTCCATACTTACTCCCTCCCCACTATCCATAAAAACCTCTGCTCTTACAAATATTAGTTTCACTTCTTTCTCCAGAATAATAGCTACTTTCCAAAGTAATGAAACCTCCCCCGTCAAAGGTGGCCAGAAGGAACAGAAGGATCGGAGGGCTAGTTTGTGGATAACCGTCCCACAGGCAACAAATTATTGATACTAATTGAAAGTCCCCGGGATGGAGACCTCCACAGTAGATGCCAGGCTATGCAAGAGGAAAGAAATAACATAGTTTCCCTGGAGGTTAAGTTGTAGCCCACAGCTATAAAATAAGCCCTTTGTGTGCTGAATGGTGAACCAGGACACATTAAGACAAGAAATGTTTATTTACAGGCATCAATAAAGTGAAAGCATAAGCTGTATGAACAGAGTGGGGCTGGTCAAGGACAGCTAATTCCTGTAAATACCTTGTTACTCATTGAATGTAAATGATCTACTTCTGCATTTTATCATGTTTACACAGTGATATTTTGTGGTGGCTGCTTCCAGGTTTATGTGTATTTTTAATCTGGGAAAGTCCAGGGTTTATTCAAGTCTGATGTTGAATAAAAGGTCATTGGTTAAAATCAGGAACCAATCTAAACTGAAGTTTTGCCAAATGTGTATTAACTTATTTCAATAGTGTCTTTCTTATTTCAACAGTGTCTTTAAAAATCTATTGTCCTGAAGCAAGAAATGGCTTCTCACATTGCAAATAAAAAGTCAGGAGGGTTTTGGCTAGTCAGAGTCTTTTGGGGTTCCATTAAATTCTTTCGGAATTTAAGGATTGTTTTTTTCCATTTCTCTGAAAAATGACATTGGACTTTTGATAGGGATTGCACTCAATCTGTAGATCACTTTGGGTGGTATGGATATTTTCATAATATTAATTCTTCCAATTCATCAATGCAAAATGTTCTTTAATTTGTTTGTATTTTCTTCAATGTCTTTTATCAGTGTTTTATAATTTTCAGTATACAGGTCTTTTAGATCCTTGGTTAAATTTGTCAGTTAAAAAAATCAGATATTTCAATTAAGTAGGCATCAGTAAATGACATCACCGCCCCCAGATGGTGCCCTCTGCTTTCATTAGAGTCACAGAGAGGTACCTTCCTGTGGCTGCACCAGGTGAAAGGGAGTAAAGTGAGAGAGAAATAAGCAGAACTCTAAACTTCAGATACCGTATTTTATTTAAAGGATCTGTCTTCCAAAGCATTAGTTACCATGCATTATCCACATTTTACAGACAAAGAACCAGAGAATCAGCAAGCCTGATTTATATACCTAAGACCAACATGGCTGGTAAGCCACAGGGTTGGTCACCAAGCCTGGGTTTATCAGCCTAGTTGAATCCTGAGCTTCCCTCTAGAGAAAAAAGTGTGTGTGTGTGTGTGTGTGTGTGTGTGTGTGTATCTTCTTTATTTTTTTGTACAACACACCTGTAATAGGTGGGTTCATTAGCATGTAGTTAAAGCACGGGCCTGAGTTCTAAGTCTGCCTGCTAGTCATTGATCGTTGAAAATTTTGTTTACTTTTGTGCACATCAGTTTCCTTATCTATAAAATGGAATAAGATTAGTGGCAGGATTGTTGAGCAGATAAACATAAGGATAGTGGGCCAGGTATACAACTGCCCCCAAAATGTTGACTCTTGTTTGCAAGTGCATTCTGCACTCAAGGCTCTGGGTGAGGGGCTCATACAGGATACAAAGATGAAAAGGACAGGATTATTGTCCCCAAGGGAATTGGCCAGAAAAGAGAGGGGACTTTTTAGATATAGCACAGGGGGCCTGTTTAATACAGGAAGAGACATTTGAGGGGACTGGAATTTGTATACCAAATAAATGTATGCTTTACATACCTGAAAAACAATCATTATTTTCTGTAGAATTTCTGCACTATGAAAACTCATCCTACTGAATTCCAGCTCCGTAATATTATTACATCTAACTTTCTGTTCAAGGACGGGGAGTAAATGTGTCTCCGCAAATGACACAATGCTTTAGGAAGTTACAGAGGACACTGAGTGACTTTATTCAAATATGTAAAATCTGCAACATAACTGATGTAAATATTCCTGGCAAGGCATTAACAAATTTTTAAAAAGTTTTTATTCTTCTGCTGTACTGTGGCTTGATCAGTTCTCAACCCCACCCCAGAGGAATATTAAATGCTCCTAGAGCACAGAACAAAAGTTTACAGGAAAAAACCGAGTACTCTGCAATACTCCTAACTCATACTTTTGCATTTCTAGTTTTCTTCCCATTTGTTCTTTAAAATAATAAAAAAAAAAATTGGAATTTTTTTTAGCTGTTACAGATTTATTTATCACTATCAGCTCATTTATGAAAATTTCTGATTTCTAAATGCTCTCATATGAAGATAACAAAACAAAGTGTTTTTTTAACTTGCTAAATCCAACTAAGTAGGAACTATGAAAAAAGTCATCATTGATAGGAATCAATTCAGGATTCCATTGTGCACATAATGCTTTCTATAGCTGCTGTTAGTTCAAAGTTAGTCCTGCCAGCATTTCAAAATAGTTATATAGGAATTATTGATCTATTAAATTTGGCATTTGATAATGGCACACTGAGTGGTGAAACCAAAATAGGTTTGATTTGTCCAGAACCCTCAAGTAAGACATATACCTTTAATAAGGCAATTTGTAGGAAATTTCTTTTATGAACATCTTTCATCTGGGTGTTAGATGGAATAGTCCATCTGAGTATTAGATATGTGTAGACTCTCGTGCAGGAGATTGTGTTTTGAGAATTCCTCCTACTCAACTATGTATTCCTCGCTGATAACATCCCCTTTACTTCTCAGGCAGAATTTCCTGGAGCAAAACCATAAATTAGGTAAAGACTATTTTCAGGACTCTTACCTTTTATGTACCTTTGCAAACTTCTTCCTCTACCCCTTGCTGCTTCTGTAACTCCCAACCACCACAACCACCCACAACTACCACCCCCAAAACAGCGCAATAATACACGGTCAATGTTTCGTACTATCGACATTCTTCCTCTTAATCCAAACCTGCTCTTCAAAATACATTTATAGATACATTCAAACTGACGTGTGACTTTTGCCCTTCAAGGCTTATTTTGCTTAAGCCAGGTACTGTCTCATACTTAAGGAGGTATGACTTCCTTTGTCCCAACATCTTAAAGCCGATGCTCACACGCAACAATCCTGCCTACACTTGCAAGGAGATGGAAGGGGAGATGGCTCCTAACCCCTTATAAGGCAATGGCAGTAGGAAAAGGGTCTTTGCTTTAGATCTGATCGAGAACGAGGGAGTCCTAAGGACACTGAGAGAGGTTGAGGGACTGAGCTATCATGTGCCCCCTCATTCACTCAAGTTCACGAAGCAGACAAGTTTACCCCTGCTCCCTTGGGGAGGATGCACAGAGCGTCAGAAGGTGGCAGGAATTAATCCTCCTGAATTTTCCCTTCTGCAGAGTAAAATTCCTTCTCTCTATTAACTGGAGGAGCCAGGAATGACAACAAACCCCTTCCTGAAGTCCCACTTTGTGCCAGGCTCTGCGCCGTGCATTTCTGTGCACTTTGTAGATGTTATCCTGCGCACACCTCAGCACACTCTGCGAAGGTGACGTTATTACCGCATGTGCTAAGCATGTCTCCTCCAGCAAGAAACTCGCATGCATCACTCTGCTAGTAAACTGAATAACCAATATCTAAAACCACTTCCATCTGGAGTTAAAGCAAATGCTCTTTCTGCCGTGTTAACATTTTATTTTTTATTTATTTATTTTTTAGAAGTTTCTTTTTTTTTCTTTATTGAAGTGTAATTTACATGTCATGTCTTTACTCCATTTTAAGTGTACAATTAAATGGTTATTAGTAAATTTACCAAGCTATTTACATAAATCAGTTTTAGAGGATTTCCTTCCCCCTATTGAGACCCCTGATTCCCATCCCCAAATACATTTCACGCATGCCCCTCCCCTCCACAGTGCTCACCACGTCTCTCAGATGTGGGTTGTGTTAACATTTTAAATATCAGACTTCAGCTTTCTGTAACAAAGACTGAGGCTGTATCTCTACCAGTTTATTTTATCAAAGGTTTCTTTCTTAAGCTCTCCATCCTAAAAATGCAATTACAATAGTCTACCTAGTTCATTTGGCACAACTGGAGAAGAATTCATTGCCAATATTGGTGGAAAGTCCTTTTTTCCTCTCACTACGGAATCAAAAATGCCATCATCACACCATTTGTCACCAACTGCCTGAGGCCACTTTCAATCTTCTTTACAATTGCCTCAAACATGTCATATTTGTGAACTGATGCCAACAGGTCAATGACATCATCTTAAATCTAAGGCAGGGAAAACTCTCATCAAATACTTTCAAAAGAAGAAGGACTGTAAGAAATACGACGGGGGAGCCCTTCTCCCCACTGAGAAGGAAGTGAAAAGATGCCAAACGCTGGTGCCTGCGTGGAACTTTATGGAGCAGTTAACCTTGAGACATACCTGTACGTAAAGATAAAACTGCAACTCCTGGTTAACAAATTTATAGAACTTTGCAAATGCGTGGGTTTCGCTATGTGTGCTTTTATCTACTTCTGGACTTTATTACTGGTTTCTGTTCAGTGATAGTCTTTATATACATAGACAGCCAAGAGATTAAACAGTGAAAAGAAGTCAAAAGATTTCTTTTGTCATCTTTGATGTCTTAAAAGTTTTAATAGAGGTACACCTTCCACGAGTTAGTAATCCACAGAAAATACCAACCCCTTCTCCCACATGGGTGGCGAGGATTTTACAAATCCCAGTCCCCAGATAAAGGAGAAGAAAATGTCAAAGGCACCCAAGGTTACAGTGGAAAATAACTTGCCATTGTGCATACGCAAAATCTAAATAAATACTTTATATGATATAGTCAGCATATTGGTGAGTAAATACATCACAGTTACACATGATATTAAAGAGACTATTGTTTTGGATTTATGTGAATAAAGATAGTCCCATTAGTATAGAAGACGTAGGAGGAAAAAAAAGGAAATGCAAAATTTTTTAGGCCTTATCTGAGCTGTTTCCAATATTACAGAATCCTTTACAAAAGACAGGAAATGGCAATGTTAGAATAAAATACATTAATATTAGAAGAAGAAAGAAAACATCAATTAATGGTGTGAGGAAGTGGCCTGTTTTCACTTGCCCTGGCTATAAGGAACCATCCTGTGGGCTCCTGCCTTCTTGCTCCTGTGGTGCTTTCTGTCACAGGGGCAAGCGACCAAACCACATGAATGCTACGACTTGAGAAAAAAAACACTTCTGACTAGAAAATTAAGTTTTTCATTTATAGTTCTACCTACTCAGCAAGAGCTATCGTCAACACATGTTTCTTTCACAAAACAATTTATTTTCTGATTGCAGGGATTTCTATGTACCAGCTGCCATTCCAAGTTTCAAAATTCTTTATGCTATGTTTTTCAAATCCAACCATAATCAAATAATCAAATGAAAGCCATTTCTAAATAGAGACATACATAAAGTATTGTGTCAATTCAGGCTTTCCAAATGTGAATTTGTCTTAAAGATTTTCTTCTAAAAGGTACAAAAGCATTAAAGTTAAGGAAATGAAAAGAAATACTATTTTTTTTTAGTTGGCGTAAAACTTTGTGGATTAAAATAATGAGAATGAGACCTATATTAATCAATATGGTCACTGGCAGAGAGCAAAAGTAGAAACTTTTGGATAAAATAAAGGAATTTCATATTTTATTATGAAGTATATAGGCAGAGAAATTCCAATGAAATACTACAATTTGATAAGACCCACACTGATAATACTTTTGATATGTAAATAAATTTAATTATTAATTATTTGATTATGCTTTTTTAAGAAAACAATATATTTGTGTGGGTGAATGCCCTTAAAATATAACCTAATTTTCCAAAAATTTACTAGAACATTCGTTTTTAGAAATAAAAATATCACTAACTCCCCATTGCCTAAATAAAGCCCAAATTCCAGAATATAGCCTTTAGCTCTCTGTGATCTAGTTCAAGAGCACACTTTCACCGTTAACTGTTTCTCTTCTCCTTATGAAAATCCCATCTATAAATTGGATCATTTATGTAGCTATGAAAATTTTCTGAGTGCTTACCGTGTGCCAGTCTCTGTGAACTCAAAGATGAATCAGGCGCAATTTCTTCTCTCAAACAGCTCATATTCAAGCAAAGAAGATTTGTAACCTGCTGCTTAGAGTCTTATATGTACAATATTTGAAATGCGTTTAAGGCCCAAGAGGAAATGCTGACCACTTCTTAGCCAAATGAGTCATGGATTCAGGGAAGATTTCACAGGGGAGGTAAAAAATAAATTAGAATTCACCAAGTAGACACACAAGAAAAAGGATGTTTTAAACAAGGGAATAATGTGCTCAGGCACGAGAGTTTAAAGCAGGAATGTGGATCTGTTCAAATACAGATGTTTGCCTATTGTTGGAACATAGAGTGAAGGGACTGACCAGCTTCCAGATGCTGTCCGTCCGTTAATCCCTTTGTTCATGGTTTATGCTGCCATTTCTGCAGATTAGAGTGGATGATGCTTTTGCTTATGGGAACCTGATGTCTTTGACATGAGCTTGGGCCAGGGTTTCTCAACCTCAGCACTATTGACAGTTGGGATAGAAGAATTCTTTGTGGTGGAGGACAATCCTGAGGGTTGTCATTCTGGGATTCTATGCACTAGAATATATCAGTGTCTCAAATGAGAACTCTGGTCTTACACGACTTCAACCATCTGAGAAGGTAACCCTCAAATGATATGAAATTTCATAATCGTTTCCTTGTAACCAAAAGACCATTTATAATTAAGAATAGAAATATTTGAGAATCAAATCATAGGGTTAATATCTGTGCATAAGGAATTTGTGACTATTTGATACTTAATACACTTGTAATAAATGAGAAGACTTGGCCTCTTAGAAGTCATCTTGTGAATCTAATTTAAAATACGTAATTAAGCAATGCTTTAAATTTTTACAATTTTAAGTTGAAATCTTACAAAATTTACATGCTGAATTGGACCATTTAAGGGAATTTATGAATTACTATCTTTATTTATTTATTTATTCTGAGACAGAGTCTCATTCTGTTGCCCAGGCTAGAGTGCCATGGCGTCATCATCGCTCACTGTAACCTCAAACCCTAAGCTCAAGTGATCCTCCTGCCTCAGCCTCCTGAGTAGCTGGGACTACAGGCGTGCGCCACCACGTCTGGCTAAATTTTTCTATTTTTAGGAGAGATGGGGTCTCACTCTTGCTCTTGCTCAGCCTGGCCCTGAACACCTGAGCTCAAGCAGTCCTCCTGCCTCAGCCTCCCAGAATGCTAGGATTATAGACGTGAGCTAGCCTGCTCGCCTAAGGATTGGTATATTTAAAGTTTAATAGATTTACAACAGTACTTAATTCTTGGGACTGCTTGTTGTTAATTCCTTAAAGTTCTTAAAGGAGAAAGCAAATACATAAAATTTATAGATTCAGTTTTTAAAGTTGTTGAGAATTTCATTGTTATGAGCCCTTACAAACGAAAGTTACATTTGCTGGATTTATGAATGTAATAATAATATTATTGTAATAATAATATTATGTAATAATATTATTAATACAATTATTATTGTATTATTGAAGTTGAATAATATTATTGTAAGTTGAAGTGAAAAGTTAAGGAAAAACTAAGCTTTGGATTTTTTACTTTAATAATTACATATTTATTTCTTTAAAAAATAACATCTGGCTGGGCACTGTGGCTCATGCCTATAATCCTAGCACTTTGGGAGGCCAAGGTGGGAGGATTGCTTGAGGCCAGTGTTCGAGACTAGTCTGAGCAAGAGCAAGACCATATCTCTACCAAAAACAGAAAAAATTAGTTGGGCATGGTGGTGCTCACCTGTAGCCCCAGCTACTCGGATGCTGAGGCAGGAGGATCACTTAGGTTGAAGAGTTTGAGGTTGCAGTGAGTTACAATGATGCCACGGCACTCTAGCCCAGGTGACAGAGTGAGCCCTGTCTCAAAAAAAAAAAAAATTAAAATTAAAAAAAATAACTTCTACACAGTCTTTTTGGATGAACGATATAATAAAAACTCAAGGAAAGAAACAAAACCCACATAGAAGAATAATATAGTTTTAATGGGGGTCAGACTTAGCATCATCAACAATGGGACAAACTGGCACCGTGTCCCTCCTGGTGCAACGTATCAATACTTAATATTTAATACTAAAGAGGGCACATCATCCACGTAGTGCTCCTGGTGAGAAACGTTTAATCTGAATCTAGTCATAAGGAAATAAATCTAAAGGGAGGGACATTTTCAAAACAACTGGCCTGGATTCTTTAAAACTGTCATTACTATGAAAGACAAACAAAAATCTAAAAATTAAAAGATAAAGAGAATCAGGAAAAAAAGGGGTACGGTGGAGGAAGGCTTTTGATCCCCAAACTGAAAGTTCATAAAGGACATTTTCACAATTTTGATGAGAAAATATCCTTGTTTTTAGATGATAGATACTGAAGTATTGAGGGGATACGTCTAAAGATTTCCAGAGTTTGCACTTGAACAGTTAAAAAACGTGAGTACACAGTGCATTGTGAATCTAGCTGGAGGGTGTAGGGATGTTCACTGTTCTATTTTTGAACTTTTCTTTAGGTTTTTAATTTTTCAAAATAAAAAACTGAAAACAAAAACCCAAACTCACACTGAACCTCAGTTTTGCTCCCTTAGGAAGCTCATGAGTGTCAGTAGAAGTTGACGCCAGTTTCCAGCACAAGGGAACTTGCCTGGTCTGAGGGTATTCCTGCCAACAACTGGCTCAGGAACGTGCTTGTTTCTGAATTTGGACCAATGAAAGTGAAAGAAAGGTTTGCTAAGGATTTTCCTTCTTGTTTCTGCTTTTGGGAAAGTTTCTGGGAGTAAGCCTCTTTCTTCCTCCTTTTTTTTTTTTTAGTTGGCATAAGACTTTGTGGGTGGAAGTAATGAGAAGGTGACCCAGTGTCAATCAGTGTGGTCACCGGCAGAGATTCAGAGTAGAAACTTTTGGATGAAATAAAGGAATTTCATACTTTACCCAAGTGCGTGTACCCAAGCGTGAGATCTGATAATTTTGGAAACTCCCAGAAGGGAAAGGGATGACAAGTTGCAGGGAAGCAGAAAAGGAACCACTGGATGAATCAATCCCAAGGAGACTATCTTTGGTCTTCCAGTGATAGGAATCAATCTATACCCTCATTGTTTAAGCCAGTTGAAGTACTCGCAGCCAAACGCATCATCTACTACGAGCCCCAAATGGAAGCTGCTTCACATTCAAGTGCCACATCCCTCAGAAAGCTGACATTCACATCTCCATTCCAACCCGTAGCTGGCACCAGAATTCTCACGAGGAACTACCTTTGTTTGGCAAAATATTTTGACTGGTCATGGAGGGAAGAAGGTGAGACTCTGAGGTCAGGAAAACGGACAGTAGCCTGAGTGACCACACAGATGGGAGCATTAGTCAGGGTTTTTCCAAAATCCAATGGGGCTGGCTGGCGGGCTGGAGACTCATGAGAGTTGCAGTTTGAGTCCAAGTGCGGTCTGCTGGCAGGATTCCTTCTTGCCGAATGGAGGCCAGCCTTGGTTCTATTGAGGCCTTCAACTGATTGGATGAGGCCCACCCACATGATGGAGGGTAATCTCCTTTTATTCAAAATCCACCTGTTTAAATGTTAATCTCATCCCAAAAACACCTTCCCAGAAACATCCAGAATAGTATTTAGCCAAATATTTCAGCACTGTGGCCCAGCCAACCGGACACATGTGATTAACCATCGCAGTTGATGCACTGCTCAGTGTGAGAAACTAGCGCACGTGGACCAGCCCGGAGAGACACTGGGTGGGGAAGAGGAGAGGACAGCCCAGTGAAGCGGAGGCTTTCAAAGTGTCTGTCTTACATTGTGCCCTGTCACGTGCATGCCCATGTACACATGACTGAAACAATAGCAATCCATCTTCTCTTCTCTCCCATTCCATTCTTTAAGTTTTGAAAATGCCCATCTTCATTGACTAAATGGATTTCATTGCCTCTAATGGGTCACAAAACTGCAGTTTGCAAACTGAATATACAATTTCTATGCGTGTTGGCACACATGAGAATCAAGGAAGACCCTGACAGGATAGGGAACAGAGACAGCACACTTCAGATCTTGAAATGATCCCTACACCAAAAGACTGAGGAGATCATGACAATGCAGGCCCTGCTGCCTTCCCTCCACGGTTGCGCACACTCTCGGAGTCCGCAGAAGCCTTGGGGAGAGCTTTGGTCCCTCACTGGGCATGGGATTAGGGATCTGAGTATCTGCATGCAATGTATATCTCTGGGAGACAGGGTCTCAGTTGAGTACTTATATTGCCAAGCTATTCTCCCTACCCTTAAATTTTCATAATGCTTTAGCCGGTTCTGGTGGTGCTTACCCATTTATAGTTTATGCTATAAGAATTGTGTATTTATCTATCTGTCTTAATAGGCTATACCCAACTTTAGGTCAGGGATTTTATCTTAGGTACAATGCTTTATGCCCCATATCAATTTGTATAATATTCTCACAGAGTAATAATTCAAGTATGTGCTTTTCCTTATTATATCCACATAAAAATTGCTATTAGTAACTATAATGACATGGACTTATGAATGGTTGAATAGAATAAACAGACTTTGTGTAATTTCCTAACCATTTCCCCCATGTTTCAGATGTATCAAACATAATTTAAATGCTCACTTGAAATATATACTATTGACACATACATTACAAAAGAGTCAACATCAGTGCTCAAATGACTATTTGGATTCATGCTGAATGTATTACAAAGCAATAGCTCCAAATCAGCCATGAAAGGTGAAGCAGGGTCTACAGACCCTAACTCAACAATGGAATGCACTAGTCACACTAATGTAAGCTTTCGTGGCCCTGAGGATGAACAATGACATTTAACCCTCCATGGCCACATCTACTGCCTGACCTGGTCTATGGCCAAGCTTAAGAGGGCACAAGAGTCCAAGGCAGGGACAAGGCTGCCCCTGAGATGCTGGAACTCACCTGGATCCTTGCTACAGACTGAAAGCTGTAAAGGACATGGATATCACAGTAGCTCACAGTACAGACTCTCGGTGCCTTTCAATCTTCTTCAAGATAATGGATTGCAATATGTGCATGTAAACCGTAGCTTCAATAAGAAGGAAAAGGGCTATCATGATGCCTATATGCCTATTTAAATAATTCTGGGCCTCTCCCGAGTAAATCTGTTTTTAGCATACTTGCTTAAGTCTGATATTGCTAAAGTCATCATGGCCTTATAAAACTGGGTCTCTCTATCTCTCTCTCTTCTCTCTCTCGCTCTCTCTCTCTCTCTGTGTCACACATACACAAATTTAACATGGTGAAAATATAAAAGAAAAAAGATCATGTAAAAATTGTCCCTGTACAAGGAAAATGTAATTTATTTTAGAAATAGACAATCACTCAAGTGTATGGGCTGTGTAGGCGTTCATTGGTGAATTTAGACTAAACAGGAAGTGATGTAAATTATGCTTATTACACTGCTGGGAGAGAAATATATTAAATCCAGACAGCACACGAACAAAGCACAAGGAGCTCATTGTATTGAAGAAAACCATGCAACTTTGGTGGAAAGACAATGCCCTATATAGTATGAAAACCCTCAGTGGCCATTTGGGACTAAAATAATTTTTTAGGGGAGTGTGATTTTGTTCTAGCACTGACATATTTTTTTCTTTCTGATAAAGCCCCAAGGTATTCTAATCTTAAGCACATTGCTGTCCTGTACTTTTAACTATTCCATGTGGTTGTTTCGTAGTCATTAAATTGGAGAGAGAGGAGTGGGGCAAGATGGCTGACTAGAGACATTGTTCACAGATCATCTCAGAAAGAAGAAAAAGTTTTAGATGAAAAAAGAAAAAAACAAATAACTCAGGTGTAATTCTGAGGGAAAAGTGCGAGAAACGAGTGGAGATTCCATGGGAAGAAATTCTGGAACAGAACAAGAAAGAGCAAGATTTCAGCAGAGACCAAACCCCGAGAAACTTGGAGCCTTGTGGAAAGGGTAGGTGGGGGGTTTGTTTCTCCTCCTCTCACACCTCTGGCAGATTACAGGCTCCCAACCTGCTGGAGAGCTTCTCTACCCTCATGAGACTAAAAGCTGCTGCTGCCAGTGAACTAGGATTTCTTGAGAACAAAGCCCTGGGCTGCCAGCTCCCTCAGGGGTGCTCCTCCTCACCAGAGACCTGAGCTGAGGCGGCAGACACCATACTGCTTCTCTACCCATTGTGTGTCATTCTTCTCCCCAGGGAGCTTCAGACCTTCAGTTTTCATGTCACTGGTCCCTACACAAACATTTCCCAACCCCTGCTCAGACTGTAGTGACCATGGGGGCTAATGGGTCTCAGGGGATCTGTGTGATTCCCAGAGCTTGGACATTCTGGGTGGGCTGCCTTCAGGAGAGAGGGACAAAGGGGACCACAGTGCCAGCTCTCCTCAATTCAGACTCTTTTCCTCCCCCTCCCTTTCCCCACCCATTGCTGCCAAGAGTCAATTCCCACGTGAGTCGGCACAGGTGCCCCAAGAGACAATTGAGCTGGGGCTCTCACGAATGATTTCTTCCCCTCTGTTGGCGTGCCCACCACACCAAGCCTTCTACAGAGTGGGGCTCACACCTTCCCTCTTAAAGACCTGCAGTGGACCAAGGGGTACTTGGAATGTGAGCTCCCTGTGTGCCAGCTCTCCCCTGTGCTGTTCACCTGGTTGATCCAGCAGATCAGGGCATACACCAAAGCAGAGGGACATTAAGCCTGCCTGAGCACTCCATGGGCAATTCAGAACCAGCACACGTCTCCCTGGCATGGTCAGGGATTAGACGTGCGGGATCAGAGGACAGCCCCACAGGCCTGATCCTGTACCCCCAGGATTTGATTGTGTTGCTTGGGGGCACAGAGGGGAGATTTGTGAACTAATCTTGGCAGGCAAGGGAGACCATGCAGGCAGAACTAAAATGGGAGTGCAGTGTGGGTCCCAGCCACAGTGCACTTGTGAAGCACCCCTCCCCCAACAGGAAAGCCATGCTTTTGGTCTTGGGTGGGATCTTGGGCAGGGAATCTCCCAGCCTGCAGTGCCATTGCTGGTGAGCTCAGCTGGTTTGGGCTGCTGTTTGTTGCCAGACACCAGAAGGAGATCTGCAGGGCAAGAGAAGACGGAGGAGAGTGAAACCCACTCCTGCCTGTGAGTCTGTGAATGCCAGATGGCCTCTCCCCTACAAACTTTCTGGCTTAGTGGGGCCATTTCAGTCCCTCCCTGATGGTTTTCCCCAGTGGCCTGGGAGGTGACCCCGACCTCTGCTGAGACAGCTCTTGTCCCCAACTTTGTGGAGCCTGAACACAGGTTCATCTGACCTAGCCTTGCCCAGACTCACTCCTCCACCACTCCTCACCTCTGCTGTGGTGAAGAATAAGGTGTCCCTTGGAAGCTCTAGGGCCTTGTCCACCACCTGGGGCATCTGAATGCTTCTCCTGATTGACTAGAGCTGGTCACAGGTCCCAGAAAAACACTGCTGAGGCTGTCTCTTTCCTGCAAGTGCCACCTACTGGCAGTGAGGACAACTTGTACAGCTCATTACAGCATTTACTGATTCAATCATACAGAGCATGTTTTCCTAGTTCTTTGAGATGTATCATTAGATAGTTTATTTGAAGCTTTTCTACTTTTTTGATATAGGCACTTATTGCTATAAACTTTTCTCTTATTACTGCTTTTTCTGTACCCCATAGACTTTGATATGTTCATTTTCATTTTCATTTGCTTCAAGAAATTTTTTAATTTCCTTCTTAATCTCTTCATTGACTTATTGGTCATTCAGGAGTATACTGTTTAATTTCCATGTGTTTATATAGTTTGCAATGTTTCTATTGTTATTGATTTCCAGTTTAATTCTATTGTGTCAGAGAAAATACTTGGTATGATTCCAATTTTTATGAACTTTTTGAGATTTGTTTTGTCACCTAACATATGGTTTATCCTTGAGAATGATCCATGTGCTGAGAAGAACATGAATTCCACAGCTGTTTGTTCATATGTTCTGTATCTGTTAGATCCATTTGGTCTATAGTGCAGAATAAGTCTAATGTTTCAGTGTTGATTTTCTGTCTGGGTGGTCTGTTCAATGCTAAAAGTGGAATGTTGAGGTCTCCATTGATTATCGTATTGGAGTATATCTCTCTCTTTAGCTCTGATAATATTTGCTTTATACATCTGGGTGCTCCAGTGTGGGGTGCATATATATTTAGAATTGTTATATTTTCTTGCTGAATTGACCCCTTTACCATTATATAATAACCTTCTATATCTCTTCTTACAGTTTTTTCTTGAAATCTATTTTATCTGATAGAAGTATAGCTACTCCTGTTCTTTTTTGGTTTCCATTTGCATGGAATACCTATTTCCATCCCTTTATTTTCAGTCTATGTGCATCTTTATAGGTGAAGTGTGTTTATTGCAGACAACAGATAGTTAGGTCTTGTTTTGTTTATCTGTTCAGTCACTCTATGTCTTTTGATTTGAGAGTTTAGTCCATTCACATTCAATGTTGTTATTAATAGGTAACGTCTTTCTACTGCCGTGTTGTTATTTAATTTCTTGTTGTTTTGTAGTCCCTCCCTTCCTTCCTCCCTCCCTTTCTCCCTTCTTTTCTTCCTTCCCTCCTGTCTTCTTTTTAAAAGTGATTTTCCTCTGATAGTGTGTTTTAATTTCTTGCTTTTTATTTTTTGTGTATCTATTGTAGGTTTTTTGATTTGAGGTTACCATGAGGCTTGCAAAAAAAACATTTTATAACCAATTATTTTAAACATATGACAACGCAGAAATTCTACCCTTTAAATTCACACCCCTGCTTTTTAAAAACTTTTTTGTTTCCACTTATATCTTTTTTACTATTTATCTTTTAAAAAGTTGTTATTTTGATAGGTTTGTCTTTTAGTCTTTCTACTCAAGATGTAAGTGGTTTATATATTGCAATTAGAGTAATATTCTGTATTTGTGTACTTACTATTACCAGTGAGTTGTATACCTTCAGAAAATTTCTTGTTGTTCATTAACATCCTTTTCTTTCAGACTGAAGAACTCCTTTATAGAATTTCTTGTAGGACAGGTCTGGTGTTGATGAAATCCCTCAGCTTTTGTTTTTCTGGAACAGTCTTTATTTCTCCTTCATGTATGAAGGATATTTTTGCAGGATATAATATTATAGGGGTAAGGTTTTGCCCTTCAGCACTTTGAATATGTCATGCCACTCTCTCCTGGCCTGTAAAGTTTCCACTGATAAGTCTGCTGCCAGACATATTGGAGCTGTTTTATATGTTTTTACATTATATAAATATATATGCTTGATATTTTTTCTTTTCTTCTTTTTTTTTTTTTTTGTTTCTCTTAGAATCTTTTCTTTATCTGTGACCTTTGGGAACTTGATTATAAAATGCCATGAGGTAGCCTTGTTTGAGTTAAATTTACTTGGTGTTCTGTGACCTTCTTATACCTGAATATTGATATCTCTAGGTTTGGAAAGTTCTCTGTTATTATTTCTTTGAATAAACTTTCTACCCCAATCTATCTCTCTACCTCCTCTTTAAGGTCAGTAACTCTTAGATTGGTTCTTTTGAGGCTCTTTTCTAGATCTTGTAGGTGTGCTTTATTCTTAATCCTTTTTTTCCTCTCTTATGACTGTGTATCTTCAGATTGCCTGTCCTCAAGCTCACTATTTCTTTCTTTTGCTTTGTTAATTCTGCTGTTAAGAGACCCTGATGCAGTTCTCAGTTTGTCAATTGAATCCCTAAGCTCTAGAATTTCTACTTGCTTTTTCTTTATTATTTCAATCTCTTAATTAAAATTCTCTGATAGGCTTCTGTATTCCTTCTCTGTGTTGTCTTGAAGTTCATCAAGCTTCTTCAGAACAGCTATTTTGAATTCTTTGTCTAAAAGGTCACATATCTCCATCAATCCAAGGTTGGTCACTGAGACCTTATTTAGTTCATTTTGTGAGGTCATGTCTTCCTGGGTGTTCTTGATGTCTGGGCATTGAAGAGTTAGGTGTTTATTTTAATCTTCACAGTGTGGGCTTGTTTGAACCTGTCCTTCTTGAGAAGGTTTTCCACATACTCAAGGGGAATAGAATGTTGTGGTCTAAGTCTTTGGTTACTGCAGCTGTATCAGCACTGGGGGTGCCCCACACCCAGTAATGCTGTGACTCTTGCAGACTCCTGATGGTACTGCCTTGGTGAACCTGGGTAAGATACAAGAGAATTCCCTGCATTATCAGGCAAAGTTTCTCACTATCTTCCCTCACCCTCTGATGGGCTGCTGGATTTGGGGGAGAAGTGATGTGGGCACTAGTGGACTCCAGTGCCAGGTCACACCTGAAGCCTGCCCAGGCTCACCCAAAGCCAGTGCTGACTTTTGCCTGGCTACTTCTAATGTTTATTCAAAGTCCAAGGGCTCCTTAGTCAGCAGGTAGTGAATCCTATCAGGACTGGGGCCTTCTCTTCAAGGCAGCATGTTTCCTTCTGGCCCAAGGTGGGTCCAGTAATGCCATCCAGGAACCAAGGCCTCGACTCAGGGGCCTCAGGAGTCTGGTAATTTATTTTACCATGGCTGAGCTGGTACCCAAGTTGCAAAATAAAGTCTTCTGAGCTTTTCCCTTTCCTCCTTTCCTCCAGTGGAAGAAGACTCCTTGAGCCACACTGCCTATAGTTGGGGGAGGGGTGACACAGGCACTGGCTTGGCCACAGCTGCTAGTGTCTCACTGGGTCATGCGCATCCCAAGTCCAGTGGCTCTGAGCCAGCACAGCCACAGGGATTGCCCAAGGAATGCAGCCCCTGTGGCCTGTCTTATGAATTTAGTGCTTTTTGTCTGCCAATGGTGGGACTAGCCAGAACTTGGGCTTCAGAGCAGAGCATTTGTCTCTGGCCAACCTGGTCAAAATGCTCCGTCCGTGGGCACTGGCAGATTTCTGCACTGTGCTGGGTTCCCCTGTGCCAGGGAGGCCCCGATGTTTAATGCAAAGCCCCAGAATCACTTCACTCTCCCTCCCCCAGGCACACAGATCTTCTCTTCATGTGGGGTGCTGGTGCGGCACTGCTGGGGGCTGGGGGAAGAGGTGGCACAGGCAATGCAAGATTGTATTTTTTGCCCTCTTGCAATGCCTCTTTCCTTGACATAATGTTATGACCAGGTAGTATGACTGCTCACCTGATCTTTGGTTCTTCTGGACATGCTTACTTGCATGGATAGTCGTTGAATTAGATGTTCATGCGGCAGGACGATCTCTGGAGGTTTCTATTCAGCCATCTTGCTCGGCCCTCCTCCAGGATAAACTCTGCTAATTCATGGCCCCGGCCTTAACTCAATCTTTCTAAAATGGCACAACTAAAATCTTTACAAATAATTTAGTAAAACCGTACTTACCAGCTTACGGCCTTAATGTTCAAAGAAACTTGTAATTTTTTAGTGAGTGATTTTGTGTGTAAGGCTGGTGTTGTCATCATCAGAAAGTACTCAGGAGGCTCTCACGGGGACAGGAAACAACTTCCCGAGATTCCTTCCTCGGGCTCAAAGCAGAGCTGGGCTTGGGAACGTCAAAGCCACGTGCCCTGTGCTCCCCGATGTGAATGGAGGGGGCTTCCATGGGCATGGGGCGTGAGGGGCAGCCCCCAGGGCCCTCTCCAGTTTCCTGGAATGCGACAGAACTCAGCATTCATTTGAAAATGGATTTGAGTCAGTCATAAAGTAAGTCAAAACCTATTTCAGTCTCTTTTATGAGTTATGAAACTACACTCTGGTTTTGCTGAGCACAAAATGAACGATAATATTTTGTTGGGTTTCTTTACATATTTATGTGTTTACTTACATAATGAAAGGTATTTGTTGAATGTTTCCATGATGCTCATGGCTGATTTCTCTTCTACCTCAACCCCCCTCACCACCTTCCCTCCTTTCTCCACCTCCATAACCCTTGGGTGACGGAAGACCTCAATCCTGAAGCTAGACTGACTGGGAAAGTTGCCTCAACTCAGTGCCTCAGCTTTTCCTTTGTAAAATTAGGATGATAACAGAATCTAACTCAGGATTTTTGTAATGAATAAAGGGAACAAGTATGCATATAATGCTTAGAACACTGCCTTGCTTCTGGGAAGTACTCAAATCATATTTTTATAATTATTATCTATCACCTATCTGTTTTATATAATTATTAGTGGTACTTACTACCACTCCCTTTGTAGAATAGATTTTTGTAGGTCTTTAATTGAAAGACACTATATAGTAAGATACTTAAACAGATTTTTCAGGTGCTTATTTTAGCAATTATTTAAAGATATTCTACTCACTAATGGTCTTATTTTCAAAAGACTCTATATTCCAATTTTCTTAAAAATGTATACAAATCAGTTAGCCTTAGCATGTGCTAGATGGATCATTCTACATTTCTTCACACAAAGTCTGAAGAAATTATAATTCATGGGGATTCAATTCTGGGCTCTGAAAGATGTGTCTTTCACATGGCATTACATTTCTGGACCACACTTTAGTTTTATACTCTTTAAAATATTAAGTTAGAAATCCCTCCTGAGGTGCTGGTTGTTATGAAATAAAAACTTCCTTCTCTTTTTTAGTGTAGATTCTGTCTTGTTCTGTGTTTTAAATTACTATACACAAATAGTAAAACTTTTCATAACAAAGGTTTAATTAGAATGGTTAATAACTATGATTTTCAAAGTGTCTGAGTCAGCCTTAGTAATAATTAGGGAGTTTTGTTCCATACAAAATGCTTTATTTAACCTTCATGCCTTCATTCAGATAATTATACAAATGCATACAGTTAAAGGTTTAAACTCTATTTCGGTTCACAGCTCAATTCATAGGAAAGTTGAATACAGAAAAGCAATGCACCAACAGAATATGTCTGAGACACCATTAAAAACAATAACACTTGTTCATTTAAATCTCTGAGAATAGACTGGAATAATCATCCTCTGAGAGAATCTCATTAGGAGGGTCTCCCTTTACATTATCATAGGGCAAAAAAAAAAAAAAAAAAAATCACCATTTTACAGTAAAAGGAAAAAAGCTCTGAGTATATTTACAATACATACACTATACATAAATACAAGAACAACACTTACATAATATTAATAAACTTATAACAGGGGTCGCCTAAACACTACAGAGTATATGAATGCAGAGGAAACTATTGGGAAATGAGATCTTTAGATAAGCTGGAGAAATAAATTCATTTGCAATTAAAATTCTGAACAGAAAACCAAATGAAGATTTAAGAACTCAACACATTTGTTTGCCAGCATCACTGGGGGCTTTATGCTTCAATGTGTAGGACCTCCTCTGGGCACTCTCACTCTCTGGGGCCACAGACCCCAAGTGTATTTTGTAAAGTTACATCCTAAAGTAAATCAGACGCAGCCCATCTATTCATTTCGCTGTTCAGAGCCTTCAAGCCTAGAATAACTGTTTTGTAAACTAAAGGATGTTTTTGTATTTTTACACAGACAGATCTTATGATCCAATCACCATGTATAATGAGCTAAGTGTCCATGAAAAGAAAAAAACGATGCCTGCTTGATTTGGCCAAAGATGATGTTTTTCTTTATTCCCATGTATTTTTTCAAATGTGACTGAGAGATTTATTCCAAAGAATATGACGTTTGAGTTGATCCCCACACACCAAGAACAACGTCTAGACTACTACTAATTACAGCTAAGTCATTTTAAGTGGCAGGTGGGTATCTTAAAGGTGGTCTGTTCTCAACGTTTCACAACACAAAGTTTTGAGTACATTCTTCTATGGACAAACATGAATTTGCTGGTTTCTCTTTTTCTAAAAAAATGAGCATGTTATGATACACATAATTGCATTATGATGCAGGATGACATAATACGTAAGACGATGTTTTCAAGCTGGTTTTGTAAGTAGTTATCTCACATCCACAGAGAGCTGGTTTGCCATGTGATGCAATGTGTCCCACACAGACATGAACAAAACAATACAGCCACCATCCTGCCGAGGGGACAGTGATTTTTAAAAATGAATCTTTAAACACAACACATTGTGGACAGACAAGTTGATAGGAAAGAGCCTTGAATATAGGCACCAGTGCCCCAGTTCAACCACACCCATCCAATGTAATAAAGTTTGAGGAATAAAATATATACTATAGTCTGGATGCAATCACAAAATTCTGCCATAGGAAAACTAGAACGAAGTAGGCATAAGCATTTTCTCTAAGATTTTTTTTTTTTTTTTTTGCTGTATCTTTGGAGCATGAAATTAGCAGAAAGGGAAGATGTTGGTATATCCCTAAAGGATCTTACTTTTTGATCGTTTGGACACTTTTACTATTAGATTTGGATCCAAATTCCACCCTCCTATTCACCCTCGTTTCTCAACAAAAATGAATCTCTATGAGTCCTGGTTAACCTGCTTTGGAAAAAGTAAGATACAATAATTCACACGAGGAGTCAAGAAAGAAAAACTATGGATGTGACTGTTTTCCATTATTCATCTCTTTTCAACTCCAAGTTGTGGTTTTTGTCACTGAGAAATTATTGCTTGCGAAACCCAATTAACTGAGAAGAGCCTCCGTCTGCAGTAGGTCGCGCACACGGAACACATGCTTTCAGCATGGAAGAGAGTTTGTTTATACAGGTCTTATCTCTTCTCCCAGCCAAGTCACAGGGAGAAAAGATCATAATTCAGGAGATTCATTTTCAGAAACAGAACACTATGAGAAATGACATTCTCTTAATGTTTTCTAAATCCATTAGTACTTCCATGAATCAATACTGTCAGAGACCTTGTTCTACACAGAAAAGAGGG
This sequence comes from Lepilemur ruficaudatus, assembly GCA_963574885.1. Classification (NCBI taxonomy): domain Eukaryota; kingdom Metazoa; phylum Chordata; class Mammalia; order Primates; family Lepilemuridae; genus Lepilemur; species Lepilemur ruficaudatus. The sequence continues at coordinate 83,767 of CAUYRT010005324.1, forward strand.
AAGGATTTCATTTCTCTGATGTTGGACAGCTTCTTACACAAAATTCAATTAAACTAACAATAATACTATAAACAAATTATTTATAAGACTATTTAAAACATTCCAAGGTGGTGCTGTTAAGTTAGAACTCTGAAAAGGAATGACCCATTATCTCTCTTTGCTCATCATCTGAATGTTTGGTGACCACCACCCCATTCACAACTGCGAGAGTGGGCTCTGATGTTAGAAACCAGTTCTGTGGAGGTGAAAATTTCAAACACATCTTAAGCAGATTCTAGTGGGTCTATGTTGGTGGATAAGGATTTACTATATATATATAAAGAAATATTAGAACTGAGAAAAACAACTTAGGCTAAAATGCTACCAAGTTTTGATGATTTGGGAGCTCCAGACCAGACATACAGGAGAAAAGTGACAAGTTCAGGGAGACATCTGGTGGTTGTTGTTTGTTTATTAATGATCCTTCATGCACAACTTTCTAAGAGAGGCCTGAATTTCAAATATTCTGGACCAAATAATTTGTTGTCATGTCTCAATATTTTACTTGGAAAATATGATGACTACACACGCACACTGCCCATAATAAAACTACTCAGAGTCAGAAATACGGGATGGTGGCTACTAGGAAGCCACGTGCAATGTGGTACAGTGGAAAGGATACAGGCCTCAGAGCTTCTTCTGTGTCCAGGAACTCAGCCACCCTTTCTGTGCCTCAGTTTCCCATCCATACAATACAGAACTGTTGTACAGAAGTTGGAGGTAATGTATCTAAAAATTGCCTAGCCTAGTGCTTGGCACCTAGTGTTTAATAAAGAATAGCTATTATTTTCACTGTTTGCTGATTTTTTTACCTTTCAAGGTATTTTAGTACTTTCAGACGACCTGTGGAAAGAAGCCCAGTGAGAAGACTTGACTTCAATGAGATTAAGGAACCCTGTGGCTCTCCTCTGACACTTCATCGGCTATTTTACCCCCTATACGGGTACATTTCTTCTTCCTTTCCTCCTTTCTGAAACTTGGAGGAGAAACAGTGGATGGTTTTCGAGGCCTGCGGTCTGGGTCTAGAGCACTGCCCATCGTGGTAGTCTCTACTCTCTAAAGTCTGAGTGTTTAATCACAGTCGTCATACTTTTAAAATTGCTCTTACCAAATGTTTGGCTTTCGAAGAGTATAATTTTACTGATAGCCTCAATAGCTTGTTTGGGTGAATTCATGCTTTAAGATGGCAGGGCTGGAGAATTTCCAGGGTTCATGTCAATTCACATAACCTCACTGCATATTTTTATCCATGACTTTACTTTTAGCAGTAAAATAATTATAGGAAAAACCTGTGAAGTTCTAAATGTAAATCTGGTAATTTTGGGGACTAACTGGAAAATTGGTTAAAGCCCTCCTAAGTGTCAGTGGTACTTTAGTAGATCCTATTGGGAGAAATATTCAGTATTCACTCCAAAGTGGTTCTTAGACGATAACAGGAAATATTAAAGGAAAAGAGAATGAAAAAACTTAAGGATGGGTTTATACACTTGATATAGGTAAAATAAAACAAATATCCTTCAGCCTTTTGCTCTAAATAAATTGGTGTTTTTGACTGAGCAAACCTTTTTGAGCAATATATGCTTCTTCACAAGTTTGAGGCAAATCACAGTCAAGATTTTTATCTGAAAATTTTAATTACCATATGCCATAGTGTACATTGACAATAATCTTAATGTTCAGATTTGCATTCTTACATTCTGCAAGTTAGAAAGATCAAATTAAAAAAATGTTAAAGTAAACAAGATTAGGTATACTTAAAAGACACAAAACCTTTTTTTGTGGGTATGTGAGCAGATTCGATTTACTATGTGCATATATTTACTCTGTGTGTGTGTGTTTTCAAAATGTGCAGGAAAAACCCAGTCTGATGAAGAATTATTGCTGTGTAAAAGTATAGGAATATCTCACTGGTCATAATGTTTATTGACAGGCACTTTCAGCTTTTAATTCATTTCTGAAAATGGACATTGGCTTATTCCTATTGCCAGTATAGATTCATTTAACATGTGGCCATATCCAGCACTTAACCTCATCAACATGTAGCTATACCTAAAAGCAGTCCCCGGGGAATTAACCAGGAGTAAATACCTGTACTGTTTTTTTTGATCAAGAATCACTTGGTTGAGGAGGAAGATAACTGAGAAAAGAGAACAACTGCAAGCTGCTCTTCCTTAGCACAAGTAAAATCATGTGTTGTCCCCTTTTCAGGAACAGACATTACTAGTTTGGAATCAGTTGTCTGCAACTTAAAATGACTTTATTATATTTTTTAAACCATCCTGGCTAAAACAAGACAAGTGGCCACTCCATTCTGACAGAGAACAAAGAATGTGCTCTGACAAAGTGCAACAGAGTTCCCATGGCAATATCACTCATTGTAAGATACACAAGGCATATCTGAACAAGTGTTTTTTTTTATTTGATGAAAACTAGAAGCTCTTTTCCCCAACATACTTCATCAAACTATTTACAACCTCTGTAAAATCTGTGAGTTTGAAAATACCTTTTCACTATCACATGTTACGAATACAGTAAAATATCTTCACTCTATTTTCTTAAAGATGCAGTATCCTTCTATTTCATTTTCTTAGGAAAATCTGAATTTCTATTGCAGTTGCTCAGTATTTAGCATATTTAAAGTACCAATGGACATGGGTTGCTGAACAGACATTACTCTACAGTGAAACTGTGAAAATATAGCATTTTAATTTTATGTACATTTCTTAACTATAAAATGCAGGCAGAGTCATATATAGTATTATAAGCTGATTTCCTAATAAGGTAAATAACTGATGTTTTCTAGACAGCATTGATTATTACAAATTCTTTCTTTTAAAAAAGTTCTTTGTTGATAGTGATTAACCCATGGGTTGCTGCATATACAGATGTGCACACACATGTGCATGTGTTGGCGGTTTCTGTTAAGTGGAAGGCTGTGTGGGGGATGGGTAGAAATGCCACAGGGAAGACATGACTTACCGAACCCCTCTTCTAAACTAAGCCAAACCAAGCTGAAAAGACTTTTTTGTGGGATGCACTACCTAAGAAAAACTAAAGGAAGAGATGTGGTCAATGATGTTGTACCAGAAAATACATTTACTTGCTAAATTTACAGGCATCAGTAAAGAGTAAATTCTGCGATTGGATTGTGAACTATGGAACATTAAGGCTTTCTGGGCCTATCATGATTCATGAGTTATCTCACACTCAGTCCCTCGCACAAAGACTGTGACATGGATGCTGGTATAATTAACACTGATTAATTCTGCCAATCCTCACTGTAAATGCTGAGACACCTTTATAACAACATCATGGCTACATTTCTAAGCAGTCATAACAACATAGCAAAGGCGTAGTAGTACATTTGAAGGCCTCACCTCGCCAGATTTATTCAATTGCAGCTTTGGTAAGTATAATAAATAAAGTACAGAATAAGGAATACTGCATCTTTATCCATATACATGTTATCATTCTAATGAACTGATTTCAAAGTGCAGAATTATATTTAGGTTTAAAACACAAATGGCAATTTGAAGTTAAAAAGAGTTGTATAAAAATGAACACAATCTTTGCAGAAGCTACTCCAAATTTCAACCATAGTAAAAATGGCCTTTCTAATCACCTGGAACTAGCATTTTTAGACACTGTCACATTTTGTAAGTTTCTCCCCCTGACAATCATCTTCCTATTTCCCACATAAAATGTTAAAGTCAATAAAAAGTGCTCATTCTTCAAAAAAATATGGTTTATGTTACTGTTATCCAACTGCTTTTGAAAAAAAAATGTCCTATAGTGTTTTATAAAAGAGATGCCAGGCAGTAGTATAATCTTTATGGTAAAGCCACTGGAAATCTCAGTCTAACTGCCTTAATAGAACTTAAGACAAGTCATCAAGCAGGCTTCCCGGAGTCTGTACACAATTGATAGGGTGAGGATCCAAGTGGATGGGGAAGTGTGAATCTTTTTCCAAACAACAAACAAGACTACAAAAAGAGACTCTTAAAACCTCAAAGGCTGAACCTCATAACTTCTCAAATAATGTAACTTCCCTTGAAATCAATCTCTACAATGCCAAGAGAAGGGTCTACCGCAGCTGCTCAAGCTGTTAACAGCTTTATGTGGGTAAGTTCTCAACCATGCACGTAATCCCAGCTGCAAACTGAATAGCTTCAAACTGAAAACCAAAGAATGGCTTCTAGTTAGGGAACAACGGACAGGTCCTTTAGGATTCCACCCCTTGCCTGTTGCTCATGATGCACTGTGCTTTTCGAAAGAAGCTAGAAATGGACACGAGATGACATGGAGGCTTTCTCACGCCCGAAGACGCTCCATTTCCTTCTGTCTCAAACCACTTTTTCCTTTCCGTGGGGAAACACTTTTAGAAAACTCACCAGAAGGATTTCCCGTATCCCAGGACAAGCCCCAGAGAAGTTTCAGTTCCTCAGGCTAAATCAGGGACTCATTCATTTACGTGTGCTTGGATCCCTTCTTAGAAGTATCGATGTATCGATGGGGGAAATGGCAGAATTGCTGACAGTTAACTTATCACCTCAGTCGGGTTTCCACTTTCAGAGGATGAGGAGAAAAGCTCACTTCCTCAAATCTTTCCTATGTTATTAGAGAAGTGCAACTCGTTCAGTTCTGTGCTAAATTTAAACCAAGCTGTCACTCAGGAAGCTTCCACGGCCTGTCAGTTTTATGAATCTGAAAAACCAAGTCTACCTGTAATACTCTCAAGACAGCTCTCAGCAGAGAGAGGACTGGCTCCTCTTCTCCGAGCAGGCAGAAGTACATCAAATCTATACTTCACTTGAGTGATTTGCCTGCTACCTGCCAACTAGGTTCTGGGACTAGCGTCGGAGGGTTCGTGGCTGTGTTTGTCCCTCTCTGTGTTCTTAATCACTGACCGGTAACCATTGCTGGCACGTATCAAGAGACCTTTTTCTATTCTGAATAATCACAGGCAATGTGAAGTAGGAGTTGCATACAGTACACATAAAAAACTTTCCAGTTGGTAAAAAACTCATTGGTTGGTGGGTAGTAGATTGTGTAGCTAAAGAAGCTATTTATCAATAGAATCGCAGCCCTTGTTGGAGGGGAAATTGCCTGATGAATTTTTCAGACCTGGCAGACGATACAGAGCACATATTTTTGAGGCCAGAATTTGACCTAAAAATCATTATACTGTTGCTTAACATTTTTTAAAAGTTCCTTTTAATACCATCCAACACAAATTGTCCTTGTTTCAATGTTCATGGTTCTCGCTTCATCAGAATAAGATTATCTGAATTAGAAGATGATCCTAAAAAGGATAATTCTGCAGCAGGAAATTATTTCAGAATGTCCAAACATTTAAAAATGAGCTAGTAAGATTGTGAGGTTAATTTGTGCAATTCCCCAAATCAAGTGTTTGTCATTAAAATATATTGCAAAGGTCTTTGATGGAGACCTTTTTTTTTTTTTTATCTTAAGCTATAAAAAATTCTAACAACAACAACAACAACAACAACAACAACAAAAATCTCACCAAGCCCCTCAGCCACATAAAGCTGGAAAAAAACCCAGCCCGTAGTGGGGACAAGAAACATGATAATTTTTTTTTCTGAAAGAATGCTTGTTGGTGATGTATTGCTCTGTTTACTGTATACTTCCCTAGTTGCAAAAAGGTTCATAATTTTAGGGGTTGATGGGACTATACTCTCCTCTCACCCCGAGCACAGGATGAGTAAGGTTCAGTATCCCTGCAGATGCCAGCGCAGGACCGCCGGGTCCTGCTACAGTTTAGGAAATGAAATCTGTATAGAAGAACCTAATGGAGAGTCACTGCTCCTTGGCTCTCCAAGACAGGAAACTAGCACCATGTCAGGCTTTCTGTGGGGGGAGCATTCCCTTTCCACTGACTCAGTTCCGAAGAGAACTGACCCATTAACTGAAGAGTTAATTCCCGGCTATGCCTCCCTTGCCTTTCTAGTCACCAAATAACTGTTTTCCAACAAGAAAAGGGGAGTATAATCTTTAATTGTGGTACTCGACCAAGCAGGACAACAAACAGCAGAAAGATGACCTCAGTGCTGGAAATGTAACCAAGACACCTAAAATGCTGGGGTGTTTTTTACAATCCCTTTAGTAAGTATGAAAATTGGTAACGTGAGTCCTCAGTGAAGTTATTGTAGGAAAGTCCTTTTATTCGTTATTGCTTTTCTCCTCAAGAGGCGCATTATTTCCATCTCTGCTTTGTCTGATTTTTCATGTTCACTGACTTTGCCTGGGCAGCCTCACCTCTTACCTTGGTGCCAGTGTGTCTAAGAAAGTTTTTTTCCCCTGATTCCTTGTAATCAAATACTAGGGGCAGGAAGAGATGATGCCTGGGTGACAGAACGCTGCAATTTGAAGTGGGGCAGTAGTTTTTTTAGACAGGCTCTTCCTATTCAACTACAGAACACCTCTGTGCCAGTCCATGCCAGGGCAGAGACCAGGAGGACGAGACTTCAACTGAAATGTCGCTGCCCCTCTGCTCGAACAGATGAACAAAAACAGAATCAAAACAAAACAAAAACAATCAACGACAAACAAATGAAAGATTCAATGTTGGTTTTCTTCAGGGCATGGCAGGATGACAAGTCGCAAGTGATATCTAGTTGCCGCCACGGCTATTGCAAAGGGCTGCTGAGTGCCCCTTTCTTTCCAGGTAATGGAACCTCTCCAACAGCTTCTTCTTTTCTACTTTCATGCTGCTTGCTGGTAACAGACTGGATGTGTGTTCTAACTTACTTAGATAGTAACTAAAATCTCTGTAAAAAGGGGTCAAGGGGCGGGATGATGGGGGAATCACCCAAATGTAAAAGGTCTTGCTCTAGCCATCAATTTGTGGCAGGTGACCTTTAAGGTATCAGTAACAAAACGTCTGACAGCTCAGAAAATGTACAAGCTACAAACATCTTTAAATGGCAGAGTACACAGCACGGAAAACAATGCCTGTCTCTTCAGCATTTGTGTCACTGAGCTCCCAGGCCAGTGTGCGGATGGTTCTCGTGTAGTCGTGATGGGGGTTACCTTCAGACCAAAAGGAGACGTGTTCCTTCTTTCTCCTGCTCTGGTTTCAGACATCGTGGGGTGGTGATGCCCTTTTGCGCTAACACTGTGAAGGGGATTCAGCCCTGCTGAATTGGGTGCTGCTAAGAGATCCAGCTCTTCCGCTCAGCTGGACGGGTGGCGTTCCTCACACCAGCATGTGCCTCCGGCGGTGCAGGGCCAAGTGGTCTGACCGGGAAAAGCTGCGATCACAGTCCGCGCACTTGAATGGCTTCACTCCCGTGTGTTTGCGGTAATGCCTCGTCAGTTCGTCCGAACGAGCAAACTTCCAGGTGCAGCCTTCCCAGGTACACTTGTAGGGTTTCTCTCCTGGAAGAAACAAAGGGACACAAGCTTTGGTATGCTGTCACTTTTCCATGACAACCATGCCAGCACTCTGTTTCGGGAAACTGTCGTTCTCCATGAATTTTCCATTTGGTTAAATCTTTGTTAGGAGACCCTTACCATCCCACCAGCAGGTCTGGGGGCAGACAGGGGAGGGTTCCAATGTCCTCTTTCCTGCTGTGACAACTGGCGAGTTAGTTAACATTTGTGCCCTCGGTGATGACTTTGCTGCCAAGATATCAAAAGGCACCGGGTGACTGCCACTGGATCGCATCACCAGTGGTAGACTAAAAAGAAATTATTAGAGCCCTACCAAGTGTGAATTGCCTCAAAGGCTGAAAGTTAAAAAGAATTATAAAGGGCAGTCAGTGATGCTTTGCTTCAATACCACCTCCCCCGAAATGTGCATCACTTAGGTGGCTTAAGGCTATTTTAGGACACAATGTCCATTTATTAGTCACCGAGTATATACCCAAAATTTCATTAAAAGGTAAAGCACTCCACTACCCCCAGAAATTAGGTATTAAGTACTCATTATTCACAAATATCTACTTTTTGCTTATCCGTTATGAAAGAATCCTGGATATCTTAATGGTGTGAAGTTTAAATACATTTTTCAGGACTTCAGAATTAGGGCAAACCCTGAGGAATTATCAAGTTGGTATGGGCACTGAAACGGACAGTGCCCACTTTCTGCCAGAGAAAGGCAGTTTGAAGAAGTATGTAATTTGACCAGGTCCCTCAATCAACTTGTAAGGACAGTAAAATATGCAAAACCTGTGCTGGGAAAAGATACACTACCCATTGTCCAAATGAGCTCCCAGGAGGAGTGGGACAATAGTTAACCCAGGTGAGCTGTATCCCTGGCCCTCATTCAGAATGGGTGCCCTGTCCCCATGCAACCCCACAAAAACTGATCTCTCCTCCTGCCCCTTACACCCAATAGTTTACAATGCACTTCTCGGCCACACATGGCCTCTTGTGACATGGTCCTAAAATAGGGAAGGGAGCTATTTGCTAATCTCCATGTATGGAGCTGCAAAGTGAGTATTGTTAACCCCACTTTACAGATGAGAAAACTGAGGCTCAATGTAGTTACTATGTTGAGTAAAAAGATAAGGTACTCTACTTTTAGTCAGAAAAAAGATGTGCATGGCTCTGAATCCTGTGCTTTTCACTATGCTACTGTGGGATGGATAATTCTTACCCCACCTAAGCTTTGGCAAATATTCAAGAGTTAGTTGTACTTTCTCACGTACTTTCAATTTGTTTATTTCCTATTTCCATTAAATAACCTATTACAACAAACCATAAAGATTTTGTTTAGATACCTTTCTTCTCTAACATTTTCTGAATATTTGGAGTTCAGGGACCATGCCTCTACTGTTTCAGCATCCTCAGAGCCTAGAATATGTGCCAAGCAAGTACTTGAATGAATTAAGAGTGAATAGTTCAGACCTGTTAAATCCAGAAATACTGATGCACTAATTGTAGACCACAGGATGCTCCAGGTTACTTTGAAAGGGCTCCTTTTAAGTGAGAATCTGACTGGAATGACCCAAAACCTCAACTCCTGATTCATTCTGGTTGTCTTAAAGAGACAAAAATCTACATTTGCATATCTCTAACTGACCAGAGTTTGACAGAAATTAAACAAACAAAAATCAGCAAAACCCCTAACTTAAAAAGACTGGAGGTCTACTACATGGTGTATCAATGGTAATTATTAATATGCTTTTACATGTTATCTGCCTTCTCTGTCTCTTTTTAAAGTTTATATCATGAGCATGGGTTCTACTAAGTTGAGCTTGATATAAATCATCTCTTCAAAAATATGATCTTTGGTACAGTGAGCTTAGCTAGCTGGATGTTTGTCACCAACAGGCACCTGCTAGCTATGTCCTGTGTTACTATGGAACCAGCTACAGAGAGTGTTAAGTCCTGAGAAGAACAAAGGATCTTCTTCATTGGAGAAGAGCACTGCTCAGTTGTGTGGTAGGAGGAGGTGGCATGCAGGATTGGAAAAGCTTCTGACCCTGCCTTGCCACTCCAGATGGTAGAGAAAGGGGCTCCGTATCCGGGATGGACCTGGAAGGTAAGCAGGGGTGACAAGGGGCAGACTAGCTTCCAGGCTCACCTTAAGAAGGATGTGAGGGGCTGGTAGGGCCCAAAGTAGAGACAGTTCATTATCTTATGTGCTGTCTAGATTTCCTTGCACAGCCAATTCAGACACTTAACGTTCTATAATTTCTTCCTTCAAATGATCATAGTCATATTTTTACTTTCATTTTGGCTATTTAATAATGGTAGTTATAGCCTTTCTTCTTAGGGGATAGTAAAATTATGGCCTTCACTTTTATAATTCTAAAGGTTGAAAAACAAGAGGATTATTTTGTGCATACCAAAATCCCATAAAACTCAAATTTTAGTGTCTATAAATACGTTTCTATGGGAACACAGCCACCTTTATTTGTTTACACATTGTTTTGGCTGTTACACATTGTTAACACTCACCTAACGATGGGTAAATGAGTGGATATTTTGGTTATAGTGTAATCACGTATTCTCAAATTAGGATCCTTGATTCAAATGCTGTCAGTCTTCTCAGTAATAAACACGTATGATATTCCATGTCAAACACTTTATGTTCTGGGCAATAGGAAAAGAGTGACTCTCTCAAAAGGCTCACCTAATTCTATCAGACTTTAAAAAATTAACTTTAGAGTCTTTTTTGTCATTAAAAAGTATAATCATAATGGGGGTTACCTTCAAACCAAAGGTAACATGAGGGTGAGGGTCAGAATGAAGTAAGGTTCAGGAATACTGCTCTACACTTTACCCGGCAACCCAAAGCAATGATTCTTTGGGTTCCATAATGGTGGAATCCTGCCCCATCTCCAACTCCTTTCAATACGGTCGTGTTAAAGTGGCCACTGTGAACAACGATGAGTTACTATTCTATTGAGCCTAGAAATGGAGGACACAGTTGATGGGAAGGATGAAAAAGTGGGAGCTTAGATGTTTGGAATTGTTTCTAAGATGGATATTTTAAAGAGGGGAAAGTCAGGGAAACCAACAACTGTAGCAATGATTTGTCTTTAAGTGCACAACTGTGGAACAGGGACACAGTGCCAAATTTGAAAAGTAGTCTGTGAGGTCTGATCAACTGTAATAAGTCATCATGAAAGACAAGGGAAAAGGCCTCAGAAACACGAGGCAGGTATTTCCCTACGCCATGAGTAAAACCATCTAAAAAAATTATGCATAATATTCTTTGCCCTCATTGCCTCATTAATAAAACTGGAGTTTAGGCATTCTCTCTTTATGCTTAAAATAACAAAAGAGAGAGAAAAAGAAAGTAAGATCTTCCAATCTCTCTTTAAAATTAGAGGCTAAGGTAGGGAGTAAGGGGAGAGAAGAGGCTACCCTGACCAGGCAGAGAGCTGGCTTCGGCCCCTCTTTCAAGAGACACCTAGATTTTGATTAGACCCACCAAGTGCCCAGCATTTCACTTAAAAAATTCAATAAATTAATAAATATTCTCTCTGGACTAGTCAAGTTTTAGGAATGGATACAAAAATTTTAGTAACTACTGCTTTGTGTTTAACTGCACATTATTTTTTATGCTTGAGCACTGAAGCAATTTAAAGGGTGCAATCTTATAAAACACATTAAGATAACAGAAATAAACTTCATGATGTGAGTGAAAAACTAATTAAAATGATAAATAAGATCATAAGATATCTAGCGGCGGTACATGTGAACAAGTCCTGAAAGATTATAATGAGGAACAGACTCTTCTATTTTGTCTTCTTTCCTTTAAGACTTGCTAGAAAAATAGCTAAATTTAATTTGAAAAAGTCAGTGGCAGGGACAGAAGGGGAGGTGAATTTTCCATGAAAATGTTCCTATGGAAAGAGTTGGCTTGGACAATAAAAAGAATCAGACACCTCCCACGGCCTGGGCTGCGACTGCACCCAGCTGCTCTGTGTCAGGCTGAAGGACAGTGATTGTCAACATGATTTCCATTGATTTCTTCAGAAATAGTGAATTCTCCTTAAATTTATTTGAATTAGAATTCTGTGAATGCGTTATTCAAAACCGTTTTCCCTGGAAATAAGCTAAAAATAAAAATAGCCTGCCCACCTTCTTTACTCCTTTTGTCAAACCCACAATTGTACAACTTAATTGTCCAAAATCAAGGATTTAGTTAAAATATTAAATATGATTCCCCTACATGATGAAATGCTATGCTAACATTAAAAAATAATGAGGAACATTTATGCATATGAAAGAATACTCCAAATATTGCTGCCAGTTAAAAACAATATATACAATAATATTGAATATATAAAATACGTTTTATAATTTCTACATGCTGACAGAGAGAACTACTAAAATAAACACAGTGGTTTTCCCTGAAAAAAAAGTACACATATAATCCCTTGACAAAAATCTTTTAAAACGCATTTAATATTTTTCAAAACAACCTGAAATTTTGACTCCAATGTCAGATTTTTTTAAAAAAAATTTGGTTTCTTATATTAATCCTATGAAGTAGTGAACTTATAGAAAAAGGTATGGCATATTTCTTTGCCAGTAAGTGTTAGTAAGTGACTTGTTTTTCAGCTGAGACGTTATGTTGTATATATGTAAGAAAAATCAAAGGACGCTAGTTGGGTGATCTGTGGCTAGCTGCATGATACCATGCGGCTCCCTGAGGCAGAGTTTATTAACTTCTAGGTCTTCCATTCTGAAATAATGGTCTCTATGTCCCATGACAAATGCTTAGGCTATTTCGAGCTTTTGTATTTTAAAAAAAGAATATGACCATTTTTAGCACAATCTGTCCTTCTCAGTTCTGTAAAAAAACCTGGACTAAACGATGAAAACTTCTGAAAAAGGAACATGTTAACCAAAACTAACAGCAAGAGCTTCTATTTTTTTTTTAAGTGAAGTAGTCCTCTAAAGATGGAGAGTTTGTTCTTTTTCATTCTAAAACCTCCTTTTAACTCCGCACTTGGAGTTCATGCTAAATACAACTTTATATGCATTATGTAGCTAACTTTGTGTGTGTGTGTGTGTGTGTGTGTGTGTGCGCGCGCGCGCGCATTCACAGGTATTATTTAAATAGATTAAGTGTCTTGGGACAGTTATTAATTAAATGCCCTGGGAAAATGAAAACTCACATCAGGGTTTTTTTTCTTGAAACAGTCAACAAACTGATTTATTATGAAAATGGATGTTTCTTTTAATTTTGGTTAAAGAAAAGGATTAAGAGTCACTAAATGCATTTCCATGACATTTACCCAGCAGAAGGCATAATAAAGTCTAAAGAAAACACCAAGGTATTGAATGGATTCCCAAACCCACCAAACAAAAATAACTTTTTCAGGTACCTCCCATTTCACCATCTGAAACGCTGAAAGGTAAATGTGTACTGAGACAAAAGACAGGTGCCCTTTCATGTTAAAATGACGTGTGAGCAATGCACATAAGAGGAATTGCAGTTTGAAAAAGCCTGTGTTAAACAAAACACCCATGTTCTCATCAGCTTCCCTCTATTATTTTCTCAAGCAACTGAAAAGGAACACCTTTTGCAACAGGAAGAACAGGCATTTTCTTAGGTTCAGAAGTGCATTTCTGAAATGTGTCCCTGTTTAACTTTTATAAAGTTACAGGGCCCCAGACACTGACAAATGAGCTTCATTACATTCAAGGCTCAACATATTTGCTGTGACAATCTGTTTCACTTGAGGAATGGTATTTGCATATGAGGAAAAAAAAAAACAGAATCAAGATTCCTATCTTGTCTTTCTGGTTTTTGTTACATTAGTTCATAAAAGTTCACGGAATTTTAGATTTGAAAGAAAATTAGGTTCTTTTAAGAGGAGGAAACAGCAACCTAAAGCCCAAGAAAGAGCTGAGGTTATGAGGCCCCCTGACTTGTTCATGGATAGACCAGGCTGTCTTCCCTCTTGGTGGAATAAAATAGCGTAAAATTCCACAGGCTTTGAAATCTGGTAAAATGCAGGGTCAAATACAGGCTCAGTTCCCTATTTGAAATTAGATCCTAGGCTATAGAGTTATGCTTTCTGAAATAGATTCCCCATCTGTAAAATGGGAACACTGTTAATATTTATTCCTATAGCACTGTTGTGAAACTCAAAAATACACATGCCACTGCCTGGCAAATGATAGGCACTCAATGGAGGATATATAATTTTACAGCCATGAAATTTGACATTTTTTGGTTTTTAAAAAGAAGTGTAAATAATAAAAAGCTAAAAATAGAAGCTGTTTGCTATTTTTCAGGAATAAATTAAGGTTTTGGGATAACTGAATGCTAATTCTGATCCTGATTTTCTTAGTATTTTAAGTATAAAACTTTATAAGCCAAGCACACCAATCTATTTTATGGGTTTGATCCATTTGGTCTTGTCAATTCTATCAAGCAAGTAATCAATATGCTAGTCTCTGGCCGACTGAATTAATTGACTTTATTTTTCTTTATGTATAAAAAAAGACCAAGTGGGTTCCTTCTTTCTTCCCCAGGCAATTCTATTAATGGATACCTTTGATAAAAATAGTATTTGCTAAAGCATATAGTACTTTTGTAAGAGGCTTATGGATATTAACTCATTTAAGTTGAACAACTTCCTAATGAAGTAGTTGCACTAATAATCCCACTTCACCCAGAGTCACCCAGTTAGTGTGGGTCTTGACCACGACTCATAACTGCCTCTCACCATTTTAAATTACTGCTGTAATAAACCAGGATATGTGGCCAGAACTGAACAAGCGGCCTGAGAATGTGAATTACCACTCACAGGACAGACAGCGCTGGTAACGCAGAGGCTGGCCTTCTCATGCAGACATCCAATAAAAACGAACTAAAATATCCTACAATAAAAGTGTACTTTACTGAGAGTAAAAAGTTCAAGGTCAAAAGACAATATTTTATTTGGCTGTTCTGAGTTTCTATTTCCATTTAGTGACAACATTTATTTTCCTAGGTGTCTGGTTACTTTTTCCTCAGTTTCTTTTGCAGAGACCTCTTCCTTCACCTGTCACATAAATGTTTCCCAATATTTTGACTGGAACTTCTCAGCCGCATGTATTCCTCTTGCCTTCTGCGGCTTTCACTGCAACTTATAAGGGAAAAGTATTACAGATCTAAGAGGGGTATAGGATGTTTCCAGTTGGTGGCTTGAAAGCACCCTCCACGTGACCAAAACTTACTCAGTATTTACTACCTAAGCGACACATGCTCCTCCCTCCTGTTTTGTTCTCCAGTTGGAGAGGTTTCTTGAACTCTTCCCTCTGTGTTTTCCCTACCTGCCACACCCTGATAATTACACCTGCCAGTTCTGCCTTCCAAATATCTACCCAGCTGTCCTCCCAGTTTATTCTAATTATCTTTAGGTTCTTGCCACCTTTCACCAGTTCCGTTTTACATTACACCCTCTCCAATTTATCGTCTGCACCGTACTGAAAGAAAACCTCCTGAAAGACAATCTGATCATGTCACTTCTTGGCCCCGCTGTTCCCTGGGCACCCCTGCATGAAAACTCTCTGCATACTCCACTGGGACTGAAGGTTTTCCTGTCTGTCCCCGCCCCACTGGGCATTTTGGTGCTGAGAATGGCTCTGAGCTTTCTTCATCACGGTATCCCTAGGGATACGTTCTATCCCTAGAACATATCCCTATATGTTCTTAAAATAGAACATATAAGAGTCCACATAAGAGTAATCTATTTTGTGAGACAAAGAGTTTATTGCTTGTACTCTATACATTCTACCATCTTTCTAGTTTAAAGAGTCATAACGTCTATTTTTGAGAAGGAAAATAAGTTTGGGAGGTTTCATTTGAAACCAGTGTCACTTACAGTTCTAGTCTGCAAGTAAATATTTTAAACCTTTAAAATTAGTAACTTGATATGAGATTGAGCATTGTATTTTGTCGCTCAAATGAGCATTAATTATTTTAATCTTTAAAATGATATATTTACTTAATAATTCTTTTCATTTTTAGTTATGAGGAATGAATTATCTTCAATGTGAATAAACATTACTTTTATATATTCTTTAATGGTGGATATATATTATACCAAAATATAGTTCATTATTATCTTTAATATCTCCATTAAAATCACAGATTTTACATTAGTAGAAGCTAATTTTGCCACTCAGAATAAGATGATCGGCAGTCGAAATCCAGTTATTTATTCTTAGGCAGAACACGAGAAAGCACAAAGGTTCGGAACACAAAGCTGTATTGACAGACGTATGGACAAAACAAAGCCAAAAGCAAAAGAAAGAGAACAGAATTACAAAGAGCCCACAAAGATCCCACGGCATTTTTAACTTTCCACTGTCACTGATGATGTACGCACTAACATACACTGAATTAAGAAACCAAATTAATTAATTTATTTAACTGAAGTAATAACTGATAGGCTGTCTCAGAAGTCTTTTCTAAATGAGTGAACAAAGCTGGACTAGTTTTTAAAATAAATAAGGTAAAACTTCTAAAACAAAATTTAGTCGAATATGTACAGAACGGGCACCTAGATTCCGATCATTGTAAATCTCAGGTACGATGTATTTCTAAACAGTAACTGTCTGTGATAGGTTAAAATAACTCTCTGCCCACTAATGAAATTGTGTGTAGCACTTTCCTAGCATTTTGTTATCCATCTGGAGTTTTCAGTTTCCCTGTTAAAGGTGGCACTAAAACACGCTTGTTTGCACGGGCAGGTGACGGTCACTGCGTCCTCCCCTCAGATCAATTACCCCTTCAGTGCTGCTGCGGCAACTTGCATGGAGCTCACACGTGGCTTTCCTACTAGGTGTTATTTTACATGGTGATACGTGGGGACACGGCTGTCTGCCCCATCAGATTTAGGATTCCTTGCTGGATTCCTTTGTATATTACTATTCAAGGAGTTGTGTGCCGAACAAGTGCTCAAGGGCTGCTTATTTCGTCTTGTTTAATGATTAATGCTTCTGATCCACGTCTTCTCACTGGCTTCTAACAAATAAAATTTTAGTAGACTGGGGAGATAGACCAGTTTACATTAATGGAAAAACCTTAAAAATAGGCCGTGAAAGTATCTTACTATCTCACTACTTCACTGTCCCTGAATGGCTGGTGATAAATAGGCAGGTACTGCCAGGCAGACACGCACGGGAATGTAGCTCCAGTGCAGAGATGACACCGGCAGGTTATCAGCAAACTTGTCTGAGACTGGGTATAAGGACCACTGCACAAGCTCTAGAGAAACCAGAGTTAATCCCAGCTCCTCTGCTTTTCCAGTCCCTGCCCACAGACAGGTGCTCTGCCCTCACTCCTTTGCAGCGGTTTGCATATGCCATGGAAATATGTAAAGCACTCGCAGAGCTGAGCACGATGTCTGGGACATTGCAGGTCCTCAGGAAATACAAGGTCCCTCCCGCCTATGAGGTCCATGTCTGTTAATCACACACCTTACTCCCAACTACATGCACCAGACATCCTCAAGTTCACCCTTTCCCCTGCCCTCACGTCCACCCAGGTGCCATGCCCTGCTGCTTCGACTGCTTCATTGTTTCCCACGTACCCTTTGGTTTTGCCATCAAATTTGTGCAACAGGGAAATATACTGAGTGCTCTAGGGCCATTGAGGATGGCACTTCTTCCTGCCTAGGACAGGAGGGCAGTCAGAGAGCTTAACAGACAAGGTGACAGACAGCAAGGCAGTCTGGAAAATAAATAGGAGCTTACCAAGTGACAAAGTAAGTAGAAAGGAGGCTACCAGGCAGGCCATTTCAGGGAGGGGGAAGACTGTATGAATGAGCTCCATACAGCTACGTACATTTGGAGATTCATTCATCTATATGGCCAAG
Source organism: Lepilemur ruficaudatus (assembly GCA_963574885.1). Lineage (NCBI taxonomy): Eukaryota > Metazoa > Chordata > Mammalia > Primates > Lepilemuridae > Lepilemur > Lepilemur ruficaudatus. Next base: position 101,109 of record CAUYRT010005324.1, read on the forward strand.
GAATAGGGAGGAATTGGGGTGGGGAGAGCAAGTGAGGTTTAACAGGTAAACAGGGGGCAGATGAGAAGGACCTTGCATGCCCAGCTTAGGAAGCTGTCCCCAACGGCCCTGGCCACAGCAGATAGCAAACATTGTGTTTTTCTTTGTCATTTCACTTGTAGCTTTGCATGCTTGGCCTTTGTTATGACTATTCATATGAGTTTTACCTAGTATACTTCCAGACAAATTCACTAAAAATGGTGCTTATGCCTTTTTCTGCCTTTAAAAAATATCTTCTATGGTGCCATATAGGAAATGCTAAAAAAAAAAAAATGTGTATAGTTAAATTTGTCTGTAAATGGGCTCTTTCAAATGGAAGACTGCTAAGTATTTAAAATATACTCATTAAAAGATTGTTTTTTATGCTATCATTTTATTAAAATGATGATAAAAGGGCTTACTGAACAATAGTTAGCTTTACCTCAAATTTTTTGAATTATGTACATTTGTAAATTTAGGAGAGCCTGAAGTAAAAAGATTATATAATTATAGCTCATGGCGATAAGTATATACTAAATTATCCAGACCTTTTTGCTTTGAAGCTATTGCCCACAAAAATAATATATATCTATAGCTATATCCATATATATACTATGCCAATTTAACAAATAATTATTGCATCCCTAAGAAGTGTTTGTCACTGTATTTATTTGGGATATATAATTGATGCCCCCTGTGGTAACTATACAATGACTTGCTACATTTATGTTCCAAGGTAAAAAAGAAAACCTGAGATTCACACAAGTAGCTTATCTAACTTCACTAACCAATTAGGGGCCAAAGACAGATTCAATCTTTTGTCTCCTGACTTCAAATTTAGTGACATTTTTATTACATTTTCTTTATTTCTCAGCAGTTACCAACATAGTAATAGTTCATATTTGTGAGCTGTTTGATCTGGACTTACAAACAACTTCTTGGGAGAGGATTTTTCCCTGAAAAACATGTTTTCTCTTAAATGATTTGTTATCTTGGCATCACTGAGCCCTAAGCTTTATTTAACAATGAATCTAGATGGGGGGTCTGGAATGAAGCTTTATGTGGAATGAGTTACTTAATTAATGAATACAGATGTGAGATCAAGAACAGGAGCACCCACTTATCTGCTGTTAAGATCTAGCAACCACAAGCACCTGTGAACAAGAGGCCACCAGGAGGCACAGCTGTCACAAAGCCCATGATTTTCTTTGTAGGACTATCCTCAAACCACTTCAGAATCTCATCCAGTAAAAGAAGATGTCAAAGTAGAAGAAATACAGAAATAATAGTGAGAAGTGACGAGGCAAATAAAACAGTGAACAAATACGAAATCTGCAGGCATCTAGGATGGCTGTGTGTGGAAGTGTGTGTGTATATGTGTCTATGGGTATTTCAAACATATAATCCATTGTAACTAATGCCTAACAAATGTTACTTATAGCACTTGATATCAATTACAGAGGCTCCATTCATCAAGGAAACAGTTATTAAATCATGTGTAGTTTCCTTCATTCGTAAAGGTAGGGAAGGATACACTTTGGAAACTATTACATCAGAATCAGTTAAGATTTTTAAACATCTATATGAGTAAACTTCCTTTATGGGCAAGATTCAGATATGAATAATTCATAAGAAATGTGACTGCCTTAAATTTACCAATTTTTAAGGTTAGAGGTATATAGTTTTCCCATGAATTCAAATGAATATTATACAAGATTGTCTATTGAGCCCCATAGATTAGAGAGCAATGTATCAATTTGGAATATAAAATATTACCAGGTTCGTTTGAAATAGAATATTTTTATATGCTGCAATTACTTTTTTAGAAAATCTGGTTTTAAGTTTACCTTTATTTTGCCTTTTAAAAAGGCATCATTAAATTGTAATATTATGCAGAACACTGATAATCCTGTTTCATTTTAATGTCGTGTCATACATACCACGACAGAATTCTAGTTTCTTCTTTTTCAGCCCCTTCTAGACTAGATCCAACATCTGGTTCTAGTGCACCATCTAGTGGCTGTAGGAATCATTGATAACCTGACTGTTGCTTGCACTGCATTTTAGAAATTACTGGAGCATTTAATTTATAGACAATAGAATTCCGAACAGCAATACCAAATTCATAATTTTTCTAAAACTCAAATTTGAATAATTTAGTAAGCAATATAATTCTTAAAATGAAGGAATCCATATTCGTTATGTATAGCACAGATTTAAATGATTGTATTAATTTAAATATACTGCATATTCACTTAAATGGTATTATACACTGCTTCATGTACAGAAGACCCACAATTTAGATTGGTGAATAGAACAATGAACCTGCTAACAATAATATGTGTATGATTGCTGAGATATATTTTTTCTTCCTTTTTAATGTGGCTTAAGCCAGCGGTCCCTAACCTTTAGGCACCAGGGACCGGTTTCGTAGAGGACAATTTTTCGGGGGGCCGGGGGATGGGCAGGTGGAGCTCAGGCCATGATGCGAGCTATGGGAAGTGGCTGCAAATACAGATGAAGCTTCACTTGCCTGCCGCTCACCTCCTGCTGTGTGGCCCAGTTCCTAAATTATATGGAAGACAATTTTTTCACAGATAGAGGGGCAGAGCTCAAGTGGTGATGCGCCACGGGGCTCCCAACAAGCCACACACTGACCAGTACTGGGCGTTGGGGACCGCAGACTTAAATGATTTAGCACAGGCAGGTGTTAGTAAGGGCATTTAAAAATACTTGGTCACATCTTCATGTTATCATCTAAACTGTACATTCATGAAAATATACCTAATTACTTTTAAATTTGAAAAGGCACTTCTCAGCATTTCTTTCCTTGCTAATATCTAGAAAATGTTTCTTTTACCTTCCTAAAAATATGTTTAAATTACCGCCTGTAGTAAATAAACAGATGACTGATCAGGTACTAAATAAAGCACAAAAAGATCAAGCGTTCAAGGCAAAATTAACGTGACTTTCTCAAGGAGATTTTTACTGCTACTTGCTCCCCTCCCATAGCGTGCGTGGCTCTTATAAGTCATCTGTTATAATCCCAACTCCACATTAATTATTACTGGTCACACACAAGTACTGTACTCAATATGCCTGAAGCAAAAGTGAGGCTAAGAAGGTTTCTATTAAAAGCACGCAATCCAACCTGAAATCCTATAGAACTAGTGTTCATTTCATTTTGAACACTAAGTTATGAAATCTTGTATATAATTATAAAGCAGAAGCCAGCATGGGCTCACTTCGAACCAGTTACAGCAAATCAACCAAACTTCATCCATTCTTCCTTTTCAGAAATGTTATTTGACTGATAGTTCAAGAGATTACACCTGCACATAATAACAATCTCTCTGCCAGGTGAGTGAATGATTGGATATATCCTGGTTTGGGGCAGTAATTTCAAAGGACATTTTGATGGGGCTGTGAGACAGAGAAATGTGGGCCAAGGGAAGCACAATTTGGTGGATTCCTGGCTAAATGGAGATCTCTAGGATCATGTATCAGGGCTTTTTCCTGGAACCTGTCCTATTCAATACCTGCGTCAATTATCCGGCAAAGATGGAAACACTGAAGGAGAGAGTGAAAATACTAAAAACAAGGTGGGTGGGAAGGAGTTTCACATCATTTCAATTTATTAGAATAATGCGCTCAAGTCGATAAAATGGATATAGAATAATTATTTTCCAAATTTGAAAAAGTACATGCAACCCTCAGAAAAATGATTCTGTTCTGTCTCTCTAGACTATGCCTAAACACTTTCAGTAATAGAAAACACACTGCTGCCAAAGGAAGCCCTCATTTAAGGGACAGCTCCAACCATATATATGTAAATTTGCATGCTTAGGTTTAAAAGAAATCAGTTACAGGGACAGGGGGTAGACAAGATCTAGTTGTCAGCAGTTCTTGATTTAGATGATGTAACAGAGAGTCAACTGCTAAATGACTGAACATATTTGCATATACAGGTATATCTCATTTTATTGAGCTGCACTTTATTGCACTTCGCAGATACTGCATTTTTACAAATTGAAGGTTTGTGGTAATCCCGACTTAAGCAAGTCTATTGGCGCCATTTTTGCAACAACGTGCTCATTTACTATCTGGGTGTCATGTTTTGGTTATTCTTGCAATATTTCAATATTTGCAATGACAATATTTGTCATTATTATTATATCTTTTATGGTGATACATAATCATTGACCTTTGATGTTACTACTGTAGTTGTTTTGGGGTTCCATGAACTGTACCCATATAAGACAGACTTAATTGATAAATGCTGTGTGCTGACTGCTCCACTGACCAGCCATTGGCCTCTCTCCCTCTCCTTGAGCCTCTCTATTCCCTGAGACACAACAATATTGAAATTAGGCCAATTAATAACCCTACAATGGCCACCAAACGTTCGAGTGAAAGGAAGAGTGTTGTACATCTCTCCCTTCACATCAAAAACTAGAAATGATTAAGCTAAGTGAGAAAGCTACATCAAAAGCTGAGATAGGCTGAAAGCTAAGCTTCTTGCACCAGTTAGCCACGTTGCAAATGTAAAGGAAAAGTTCCTGAAGGAAATTAAAAGTGTTACTCCTGTAAATACACGAATGCTAAGAAAGTGAAACAGCCTAACTGCAGATAGGGAGAAAGTTTTAGTTCTCTGGATAGATCAAACCAGCCACAATGGTTCCTCAAGCCAAAGTCTAATCCAGAGCAAGGCTTTAACTCTCTTCAATTCTGTGAAGCCTGAGAGAGGTGAGGAAGCTGCAGAGGAAAAGTCTGAAGCTAAAAGAAGTTGGTTTGTGAGGTTTAAGGAAAGAAGCCATCTCCATCAAGTGCTGATGTAGAAGCCGCAGCAAGTTATCCAGAAGACCTAGCTAAGATTATTGATGAATGTGACTAAACTGAACAGATTTTCAATGTACAGGAAACAACCTCCTGTTGGAAGAAGATGCCATCTAGGATTTTCATAGGTAAGAGAAGCTTCAAAGCTTCAAAGGACAGGCTGACTCTCTTGTTAGGGGATAATGTAGCTAGTGACTTGAAGTTGAAGCCAATGTTCATTTACCACTCCGAAAATCCTAGATCCTCCAAGAACTGTGCTAAATCTATTCTGCCTGTGGTCCACAATCGGTACAACAAAGCTGGAATGAAAGCACATCTATTTACAGCCTGCTTTACTGAGTATCTTAAGCCCACTTTTGAGACTCACTGTTCAGAAAAAAAGATTCCTTGCAAAATATTACAACTCATTGACAATGCACCTGGTCACCCAAGAGCTCTCATGGAGCTGTACAAAAAAATTAATATTGTTTTCATGCCTGCTAACGCAACATACAATCTGTAGCCCATGAATCAAGGAGTCATTTCTACTTTTAAGTCTTATTATTGAAAAAATACATTTTGTAAGGCTATACCTGCCATAGATAGTGATTCCCTGACGGATCTGGGAAAAGCAAATTAAAAACATTCTGGAAAGGACTCACTATTCTAGATGCCATTAAGAACATTCATGATTTGTGGGAAAAAGTCAAAATATCAATGTTATCAGGAGTTTGGAAGGAGGTTCTTTACCCCTTCTGGATGACTTGGAGGGGTTCCAGTCATCAGTTGAGGAAGGAACTGCGGATGTGGTGGAAGCAGCGAGAGAATTAGGATTAGAAGTGGAGCCTGAAGATGTGACTGAATTGTTACAATTTCAATTGTTACAGTTTTAAAGCTTGAACAGAGAAGGAGTTGTTTCTTATGGATGAGCAAAAATAAGTGGTTTCTTGAGATGGAATTTACTGTTGGTGAAGATGCCGTAAACATTGTTGAAATGACAACAAAGGGTTTAGAATATTATTAATATATAAACTTAGTTGATAAAGCAACAGCAGGGTTTGAGAAGACTGACTCCAATTTTGAAGGAAGTCTACTGTGGGTAAAATGCTATCAAACATCACTTCATGCAAGAGAGAAATCTTTTCTGAAAGACAGTCCATTGATGCGCCAAACTTGACTGTGGTCTTATTTTAAGAAATTGTCACAGCCACCCCAACCTTCAGCAACCACCACCCTGATCAGTCAGCAGCCATCAACACTGAGCAAGACTCTACCAGCAAAAAGATGATGGTTCACTGAAGGCTTAGATGATAGTTAGCATTTTTTAGCAATTAAGTACTTTCTAAATTAGGGTATACACATATTTTTTTAGACATAATGCTTATTGCACACTAAATAGACTGTACCTGTAGTTTAGTGTTAACATAAATTTTATGTGCAACGGGAAAATAAAAAAATTCATATGTCTTACTTTATTGTGCTATTCACTTTATTGGGGCAGTCTGGAATTGAACCTGCAATTCTAGGCACTTGTGTATTAAGAGAAGTCCATTCACAGGGTCTCTTCCCTCAACTTGTGGTTTGAAATCTTTAAAAGACACAGTGATAAATTGGAGTGTATCTAGAAAGACATGGCTGAGAGAACTGGAGGTGTCTGACTTGGGGAAGTGAAGATGCTAGTTGGTCCATGACACTGTTGAGAGGAATGTGAGAGCCGGTTGTGAGAAAGTACAGTGTGATCAACAGAGCCATCCCATTAAACTAAAATGCTCCAGTACCCAAACAGTGCCATAAGAGACGATTCAACACTGCAGGAGGTCAGGATGCTATCCTCAAATTTCATCCGACTTGTCTTGCAGAAGAATAAGCTGTCACTCTAAGTGTTTAAGGAGAGGTAGGAAAACTGCTGCTGAGAAAACAATACTCAGCCAGAAGTCACTCTTGTGAAAAAAGATAATAACAGCTACAACCATCAGGTTGTTGTGAGGATCAAATAAAAAAACAAAAACCACATGTAAGCGCACAGAAAACTGCATAGTAACGTGACACACTGCAAGAATGAGAGATGACATGCAGAGGGTTCCCCTAATCAGAAAACATACTAGACTCCGGCATATAAAGTCCATTCTGAACCTTGGAGCCTATGATTTCATCTTATTCATAAGCCAAGCTAATTAGTTCTGCTTCAGCATCAAGGTTTATATTGTTTTGAATTGCAATGCATAAATGATGTCTGTGTCTCCTCTGCTTTCACAGTATGTGTTAAAACCTGTAAGATGCAATCTTATGATGCCATGGCGTTAAACCCTTGAATAGTACCTGATTAAAAGTTTTCCTCTCTTTCCCTGTTCATCACTTGGATAAAAGGGATGGAGGTGTCCGTGTGGAAATGAGGCTAATATATATTCTAGAAAGCTCAAGGAGAACAGGAGTAACTCAAAAATATGTGATGATTCACTGCAGAGAGGTCATTTATTTTTAACAGAAATGCTCCCATAAAAAGTCAGTAATATGGCCCAATCACACTTCCCGCTATGATTTGTGCTCTCTCTTGATGGGATGGAATATGCTTATCCAACTTCCATGGCTTTATACTCATTCTTTGCCTTAAAAATAAAGAAATTCATTTTAAAATAGTGCCTAAGAAACAGACGCAAACTTCTCATGGGGAAGCTCAGGATCCTCGAAGATGGAAGGGTCTGGGAATTAAGTAGAAAAGGGAAATGGATTGGGAGCAGAGAAGAAACATGGGAGAGGAAATTTGAAAAATGTGTTGACTTAACCGTCCTAGAAATATTAAAAATATAACATGTTAAATGAGCAAAAGTAAACCCCAGATTCTTTAATGCTTTTGTGACTTAGGCAAGCCTCCTATGCCATAACTTCATTGCAAAAAAAAAAAAAAAAAATGATGCCCAGCTTCAATATTTAGAGTCGTGACTCTGAAAAGCAGCTTTGGAAATAGTTTGTGACTTGTTTTCTGTGAAAGACAACACACTCTCCTAATATAATAATACGAGCTAAATAAATGTTAAAGAATGCCAATTCAAATAATTTTGCTACCTAAGCTGGGAAGCAGTTTCCACAGTGTGGTTATTTTCGGGTTTGAGCTGGGAATCCGGTGCACTTAAGGTTTCCAGCTAGAGGCAGACACTGTCCAGGATGGACGCAGGGCTTGCTTGTTCCGTGGCAAGTTTTACCAGGAATGTGTGTGAATGAGTTCCCCTGTTCTAGTTGCTTCTTTGAGCTTCACACGGCCTAGTCACTTTTCCTAGAAGAGGTAGTGTAAGTGTGAGACCCTCTTCCCAAAAGAATATTTTTGTTTGGTTTCTTGTTTGATGTTTGTGGACATTTTTAAACCAGATAAACTACATAATGATTAACTGACTATGAAAAAGACTACTAGAGCACTGTGCTCCCACCATCTTGAAAGCTCTCAAAAAACATGTCATTGGTTTCTAAAGTTCACTAAGACTTAAGCCTTTTTCACATGAGAGAGAGAATACTGCCTGGAAGGAAAGAACTGAACTGAATGTGTCTGTACAATGGGCGAGTAGCCACTGCAGCACGCTAAAGGCTGGCGCTTCCCGGACTCCCTCTGACTTTCAGATGAGAGGCCGTGCCGGGCTGTACCTGTATGTGTCCTCCGATGAGCCTTCAGGTGAGAACTTTTTGTGTATACTTTGTTGCATCCCTCAAAATCACATCTGTGGATACGCCGTTTCCTGGAGTCTGGGGATTCCGACCGTCTCTGGCGTCTTGTGCTCTCAATACTAAATGGTGAAATAGAACTGGAAAAAGAAAAAGCAGAGTTACGTGGTGAGAGGCACAGCGCTCCACGTTGGTTCCAGTGGCACCGGAACACAGTCACAGACTCTCACGGCTTCACGGACTCAAGGCCACTATGACCACATTTCCTGCCACCACTTACCTGGATACATCTCATTTCTTAACCCCGAAAGGCGGGCAGGCAGCATGACTTATTTCTGGTGAAATTACTCCCAGGGAGAGAAAGACACGCTTAAAACAACACCACCAAACAACAAAATACTAAGACTAAATGAAAGCAGTGGTAGCTGAGTAAATCCCCATCATCAGAAGAAACAATCCGCTGGTGGTAAATTAACACCTCAGTTTTGAACTTCTGAATATCCTTACGGAGAACATTTTAAGAAGCCCTGCTACAGACAAGTGACATAATGAATGTATTTAATAAGTAAACAGGGGGATCTGAGTTGTGTATGACAACATATAAACGTGGGTAAAATCACGAGGTACATTTCAAAACAAGTGAGGTCAGGCTGAAAAAATCACATCAGTTCATCAATAACATGACTCACGACAAGCTATTTCTGCTCGGTGAAATGTACCTGACATTTAACTTTTCTAGTTGGTGTTTTTTTGGGGTGAGGAATAAAGTGCATTGTTATTTAAAGATTAGCTGTACCACCATTATGAAAAAAAAGTTTTAACTATGAAATTTGGCCCTGACTTGCATGTTGTTTCATTTTAATGCCTCAGTAGACAAACAGGATTAGTTTGTAATGTCAAGTAATTCATTAACATGTACTTTTTCAAACCTTAATCTTTTTTGATTGAGACAGAAATAAAGAATATGACTCATTTTCTTTTTAGTGATCCATGACATTCTTTAAAATTACAGTGAAATATGATAAAAAAGCAATCATCCATATTTCTACTATAAAAAACTTCCCATTGTTAATATTTTGACATTTTCTTCCAGCTTTTCCAGGTTTTGATGTCTTTAAAAATTAATTATTAATAAATCACCTTTTAAAAAATTGAATGTTACAGATGATAAATTCCCTCCTTGTTTTCCAACATTGTCTTGGTCCTTTCTTCTCCTTCCAGGAAAAGCCTCTATCATCAGTTTTCTTTATTCTAATTCTCTTTAATTATGTTTATCTACATATAACTGCATTAATAGAAATTCATAGTTTTGTGTTAAGAGCCATATAAATAATATTATTCTACTCACATCATTCTGTAAATTGTTCCATCCTGCCTCTTTTTCAGTCAACATTAAACCTCTGAGATCTATCCATGTTTATACAAACGCAGTAATTCATTTATTTGAAGTGCTATATACTTCAACTTATTGATTCTAAGATTTATTTTTTCCATATTTTAACATCTCTAAAATCAGAGTGCTTCTTACAATTGATGGCTTGCCACAGTTTAACTGGCATACTTTTTTTTATTAGTGGTACATAAAGTAACAATGCATTTTAGGAATACATGACATTTCATCTTAGATCAGGGTTAATAAACTTTTTCTGTAAAAGAGTAGATAGCAAATGTTTCATTCCAACTTTTGACGGCCATCTAGTTTTATATTGTAATAATCAACTATGCAATATATAGTGAAAGCATCTATAGGTAACACACTAACAAATCAACATGGTTATGTTCCAGTAAAACTTTATTTACAAAAATAGTGGGCTATATTTGGTCCGTGGGCTGTAGTTTGCTGACTTGAGTTATACGAAATACGGTAGGAGTCCAATGAATATTAATCCCAGAGTTTTAAAAGTCTATCTCATAAGTCATTACACATACAGACTATTTCTAATATTATACCTTTACATTGCTCTAGTGAACTTTTTTTGAATGTCTTCTGCACATAGGCCTTGTAAGCTTTACAAATAAACAGGCAGCCAAAGCTTTAGGCTAGGTTAAAAGTAAATATAAATGATGATCATCTACCTGCGTCTTAAACAGTCTTATGAAAGATCTATATTAGTAGAATGAAAGAATACATGCTAGGTATGGCTAAGACATTTTTTCAGCTTTTTTATCAATCAATGTGGATTTGTGGTTTTCCACATAATTGACTCAGTTGCAGGAATTGGAGCCTATTGTGAAAGAGTCAAGACAGTGTGACTGGCCTGCCCTATGTAAGAACAGCTTTAGTCACTCCTAACAAGCTATGTTTTTGTCACTGGGTGTAATGCCCATGAGCAAATAAGACTGTGTGTGCTACCACAGGGCAACAGTAATTCATTTCTTGAATATGTAGTCATGAAAATAAATATGGATCTTGGCACTGGGGACTTCAAAAAAGGAAGTCATTCATTGTGCTGTACAATGTTTGATATCTTTTTTTTTTTTTTTTTTGAGATAGAGTCTCGCTCTATCGCCCTGGCTAGAGTGTAGTGGTGTTATTATAGCTCACTGCAACCTCAAACTCCTGGGGCTCAAGTGATCCTCCTGCCTTAGCCTGTAGCTGGGACTACAAGTGTGCCATGAAATCCAGCTAATTTTTCTATTTTTAGTAGAGACAGCATCCCCCCTCTTGCTCAGGTTGGTCTTGAACTCCAGAGCTCAAGTGATGCTCCCGCCTCGGCCTCCAGAGTGCTAGGATTACAGGTGTCAGCCACTGCGCCTGGCCCAATGTTTGACATCCTTTAAAATTGAGAAAATGATATATTTCCTTCAAATTAGAACTTAAAGTCTATAATAACCCTTTGTTCTGTACAATCCTTTCTACACACTAATATGTAGAAGTCTAAATGTAACCATGCATAGACACACACCTACAGTTTTCTCCTGATTTTAGTTATTAATATTTATCTTGCTATTTGTATATACTGAGAAAAGTAAAAAATAAATCTGAAATCACAACCAAGTAACTACTAAACAGTCCATAATGAAGTACTGCTGCAACACAGCCCATCCATGACTTAAATATATGGTAGGCACAGAAACAAAAGCAAAGGTTACAGAAGGGCATGAGACTGACTCCTTGAGAGTTCTGAATATTCATCAACATGAAGACTGGTTAGGTGGATGGTCTTAATGCTATCAGGCCTCATACCTTGGTTTTCCTCATTCTAAAGTGAAAAGTTTTAGAATATTATTAAGAATAACCACCTAAACGTATCTGTACAATAAACAGAAAAATAATTTTTAAAAGAAGGTATGGGCAATTAATGGCTGTATCCACAAAAGCTGGCTTTGAAATGACATTCAAAGGGCAAATGTTCTCTTTGGTTCCCCTTTCTAAAGGGCAGAGGAATCCTCAGAAGGAGTCAAAGAACTCTTGGCTAAACTGTACCTTTTAAGACTACTTACTTGATCTTTTTGTGGAAGGGTAGGAAGGTCAGCGTGGTGCTGAAGAAAAAATGAACCAGAAGCACAGAAAAACTTACAGAACACAGGAAGAGGAGAGGACAATCCAAGTCCAAGGAGGACTGCTGCTGTACCGGGGCCCATGGCATAATTCTACAGTTGGTGGGTACTGTAGGCAGATGACAACTATGGACTGGGGGTTCGACTGACCCAACTGCATGGCTGGAAAGGTGACAGTCAAGGCACTGGAACCAAGGAACCAAGTACTTTTGTATTTCTAGAACCTAGGACATGACAGGCATTTAAGAAATGTTTGCTAAATAGAATGAACGTATGTACCAAGCCAGGTAGTCTTAATTTTCTATTTCATATAACCAATCAATTAATTCTTAATTGGTTAATTAATACTCACTAGGATCCTTTGATTGCAAGCCTTCAGATAATGGGCACTCAATTTCTTACTCTACACCCATTTCCCCAAGTTTCATATTTACAATGCTGCACGAAGTGGCCACTGACTATCAGGGAATCTGGGTAATCACTAAAAACACATGTATATAAGTTCCTCAAGTCTTTCCCCTAAGTTTAAGAGCAGGACATTCTACAGCATTGCTTACAATTAAAATTCTCAGTGGGAGGCCACTGATATCTGTGCAGGTTGCTGGTGAAAGAAATAACATGAATTTTCCCTTTGGTCCCAGCAAGCATCCAGAAAAGCTGCAAAAGGCGAAGGAACAAGCCTTACGGTGGGTGATGTTATCTTGTCCCGTCTCACTGTGGGGCTTCCATGAGAAAGAGTGTTTGGTAACAGAGCAGAGCTCATTACACTTTGGGTATTTCTACTCTGCCCTTCCTAATACTTTCTGAGCAATACGCCCTTAGCTCAGGAGGCAGGCACTTGAGGTATCCTCAAAGGCATGAAACCTGACTTCCGTGCTTCAAAAATTGGCCCTGTTCTAAAGAACAGAAATGTGCCAGTAACTACTGCATATGCCAGCCTGGTATTCTTCCAGTAAACCTTAGTAATAAGCTTAGTGCAATGAAAATGGTGGAGGTAGACTGGGCTGTTACTGTGTTCCCAAATTCTGTACTGAATACATCTGTACAGTTCAAAAGAACAATAACTAAAGGCTCACTCCTTTCCCCAGAAGGTTAGGCCATTTACAGAGGCGAATGAGCGCCCGAGGGGGCCTCACAGGTATCGCGTTGTAATAATTAGATCTAGGGAGAACAAATGAGTGAATCATGACTTCAGTTGCACAACAGTCCCACTTGGCATGGCAAGTTAAACTAGAATTAAACCCAGAGAGGCTCAAAAAGTCACATCCAGGAACAGCTCTATTTAAAAAGAAGGCACTGCGTGAATGTCATGAAAGAAATTAGGGTTAAGTGTAATCAGCAGGTAATAAAAGACCATTTGTCATGTGTGACCTTAGTGCGATGAGATGCCCTTTGCTGAAATTGGAGTTTTTGTAGGGGTTTAAAAAGATAAAAAGGCCAGGAGATTCTTTCAAAGCTGAAAAGAGGACACATACACCTTAAATTTGAAAACACGAGAAGAAAACACTAGAATTGTGGGAGCTTTAGTAAATTCAAACACACAATCTCTACAGAACTTCAAGGAGCATGGGCTGAGGATAATAATGACTGCTGACATGTACAGAATCCTTACTATGTGGCAGGCACTGACCTAAATGCTTTAAGCCTCAGAGCAATTCTATGAGGCTGATACTATTAGAATCTCCATTTTATAGATAAGGAAACTGAGGCACAGAGAGGCTAAGGCCAAAGCCAAGACAATGTCAACAGCTATGACAGAATTTGGACCCGAGTCACAGATGAAGACATAAGTATTAAAAACCAGCATATGATAAAATAGGAAAAAGCAACAAAATAATCTGTATCATTTAAAATCCCACTCCATTTCAATTATATCAAACACAGCACATAAACGTTCTAAAATGCAGCCTGCTTTCTCTTGAGAACTTTAAACTGCTTTATAAATACTGTCAGAGAGGCTCTCAGTATACTTACTTACTATTAATCTACTTAAGAAAACGTTCTCTCAAAGTTGTTGTAAACTATATATTTATTTCCAGGGAAATGTTCTTTAAAGGCTGAGTTTGGCAGCGGTGCATAATAATGCCTTCCCTGTCCATCAATGCCACAGAATTAGTTCCCTACCTGCCATTCCACTCTATTTACAATCGTACCAAAAAGAATTTTGAGTTGGCTGCACAACAGGGTTACCTAAAGGGAAGCGGGAGCGTTTGCTTTTAAAAAGTATGTTTTGTACTGTCTTCGAAGTTTAAGATTATTTTGAATAAGACATTAAACATCACCTAAAGGAATTCTGAATTAGCTTTGGCCATAGAATACATGTAAGGAGAAGAACTTCCTTGTTAGTAAATCAAACACCATTTTGGGAATGAATTATTGAGGACGTAAGCCACACAAGAGTTGATGAGACTTAACCAGGATTCAGTTAACCAGGATTTAAATCTCAGTAAAAGACGTTCTTTTCATATGAACAAGCCAGACATCGGCAATATTTTGTAGGCTTTCTCCTAGCCAGCAGATGGCCTCAGAAGCAGCAATCTTTCCCTTTCTCTTCCACACTACAACAGACAGCCCCTATCAGACCATGTCAATGTCGCTTCTCGGATGGGAACTGGGGAAAACGTGCTACTAATACTCAGGTACACTCACTACCAAACCCCCAGCAGCTACATTCCAGATTCACCAGCATCGAGTTCCTCTTTCATTCCTGCCTAAAGTTTTTTTTTTTTTTTTTACAGAAAACTACTTTGAACAGATTGAAACTGTAAGATTAGCAGTTGCCACCCTTTCCAGAAGCTGTGACTAAGACATTTTACCACTTCATGTTCAAATTTGGATTCAATAAAAATGTTTTCACAAAATGCATAAATCAAGAGCAATACATTTGCTAAAATATGTCAAAAAGCTCAGTCTTAGCATATATCCAAACTAGAGTTTGGCATTTTTTTTCATATGAATAGAATATGTCCAAAAATGTATTTCTAACTATTGTTTTAGTACACAGAATCTCCTATTAAACTGTTAATAATAAAAAGACAGTAGGTTTAACCAATGAGCCTTTTTGGGAGGTGGGGCAGGGGAGTGAGCCTGGGGGTGGATTCACAGTATATCATGATTTTACTTAAATTTAACAGCTTCCACTAAGTACTTTTCTACATCATTTTCTAGATTATTAAAAAACTCAAAACTATTATAGGCTTATCTTTCTGCTCTTTTTTTGACGCGTCATGTTTTAACAAGATCATAAGCTATAGTAAGTAAAAGGTTTAAAGATAATCAAAATAGATAAAAGTGAATCATTAACAGCATTAGCTATGATTGGTTTTTACCAAACTGTTATGATGAAATTAGACTACATGTTAAATGAAGGCTGCTAACAACAAAAAAGATGGACTCCAGATACATAGTATCTATTCAAAATAGTTATTTTGGGGGAAATACTTCATGGAGTGCAAAGACTTTACCCAATAAAAATCAATTCACAACGTAGGATGAAAGACGGGCTCTGAGACAGGTGTGGCTTTCTGAGTTATACTGGACATACCTACTGAGAGGAAGACATATAATTTGCTTAAATATTTAGAGGAACTTTTCTACAGAATTTCTTCAGAAAACGTTAGGGTTTCCATTATGTTTTACGCCATGAGTCGCAGCTTGGTGGATTCATGTGAACCTTAAAAACAACTTTCTAGGTCATAATGGAATTAATTGTTTTAAGCTGAATGCCTTTCAGGCAGGCCCTGCCCTCCTCACTCTGGCATGGGGCCAACTACCATCTATTACCTTATAAGAGCAGCACTTTATATCCATCTTATCCATGTGGCTCTTGAACACACCTGAATTTGAGACCCTCTAGAATCATGCTAAATTGGAAAAATAAATTCTCCTTACTGGACTAAAGATAAACTTTGAGCTGCTCAAGAGTGAAGAGGCTTACGCATGCCTCTCTAGAAATGACGCTATCGATAGATGCTTAAAGAGTGAAGGGAAAGAAAGCAAGGGAGGAGGTAGGTTGAGAGACATAGTCCATCCCATGAGGAATTTACGAAGTATAAACACAGGAGCCTCACCATAACGATGCTCTAGGGCAGAATTACATAGGAGGAAGTTAATTTTTCCAAATCAGAAGTATCTTCTTAGAAGGCAGATTCACCAATAAGGTAGTCCCATGGATGTACCCAGGCCAAGACAGCACATAATGAAACAAACATACATGTTTCAAAATACACAGCTCTAATGAGATTCTGTAATGCACTCATAAATTTTGACGGGACCATGAAAATAGGCCTCTATCTGTTTTATGATGATCATTAACCAGGTCTATGTTATACTAGAGATTTGTTTTATTAAAGAGCACTGACATTGTATCAGCTAATTATCTGGTACTTAAGCTTGCATAAATTATTTAAGCATTTTTAGTGCTTACATAGGATTATATAAACAATAAGACCAAGTAGAACTCATTGGTAGTTTTCCACTTGAGTTGTTGTAGCCAAAACAACTGTCTAGTGCCACATATAGGCGTTTTTTCTCACCATTAAATGTCCACGTATTTGAATTTTAGAGAAAAACAATCTTCCCATTTGAGGCAGAGAATATTTTACCTGCTTTTTATTTTTCTTCCTGAAAACTTCACTTAATCTTTGAATACTCTGCAAAATTAATGTTGAAAAAGTAGGGAGATACACTAATATGACCCATATTCCTAATTGGAAGACATTAAAAGATGAGAAAACTGAGATTAATTACTGTTCCAAGGCTACACAGCTAAATAGTGGCAGAGCTGGATCCAGACACCAGGCTTTCTGATCCCTATAGCTAAGACTCTTCCACTTTCCAATGAGGTTATAGACTGATCTGTATGATAATTTCTGCTTGGAATGAAAACCTGCTTAGCAACACTGATATTCTTTGTTTTTCATTAAATAGTTAGAACTATAAACCCCATCCTATTTACTGTTTTGCTTTGGCTGCTAGGAAACTCAGATACAATAGCCTAGGATTTGTTGTGTTTATTTTCCACTCTAATTATAAGATTTAAAACAGAAAACTATATGGTTTTAATTTTATATAGCAATTTTTAAAATGTATGTATCATGAAATTCTTTCTGAACTAGGGGAACTATTAATGATGAACAAAGAAACAAAAACAAAAAAACAGAATATGCTGTTCTTTAAAATAGAGAAAACCTTGCGAAATTTGAATCTGGGTTTTAATTTGCAGATTTCTAAAGTTTTGTAATCAATAAGCTTATATTATTATATTTAAGGAAAAAAACAAAATAAGAATCCTAATTCTTATGGTGGAAAAGAAACATAGGACTTGTAGTCTGAAAATACAGATATGAATTATAGATTATAATTTATGAACTATGGTATCTTGGACATTTCATCTTTTGGATTTTCAGATTCCCGTATTTCTTTTTTTCTTTCTTTCTTTTTTTTTTTTTTTGAGACAGAGTCTCACTCTGTTGCCTGGGCTAGAGTGCCATAATGTCAGCCTAGCTCACAGCAACCTCAAACTCCTGGGCTCAAGCGATCCTCCTGCCTTAGCCTCCCGAGTAGCTGGGACTACAGGCATGCACCATCACCCCTGGCTAATTTTTTCTATTTTTTCTTTTAGTTGTTTGGCTAATTTCTTTCTATTTTCAGTTGAGACAGGGACTCGCTCTTGCTCAGGCTGGTCTTGAACTCAAACGATCCGCCCACCTCAGCCTCCCAGAGTGCTAGGATTACAGGCGTGAGCCACCATGCATGGCCTGATTACCATATTTCAAGTGGATATTTAACACTGACTACTGAATGGAGCTTTCATGAAGATTAGCTTAGAGTAATATAGAGCTGACCAAATATTCATTATATCCCCAACACTTCTTAATGTTATGCTCCTTCTTGATTTTGGCTAATAACTTTATTAAGATAAAATTCACGTATCATACGTGACCCTTGTAAAATGAACAATTCAGTACATTCACACTGTTGTGCAAACTTTAACCCTGTCTACTTCCACAACATTGTCATCACCCCAAAGAAAAGCCCCATGCTCTGTTTCGGATCCAAAAAAAAAAAAAAAACCCATACTCATTAGCAGTCATTCTGCCTGCCCTCTGGTTCTTGGCAACTACTATTCTACTTTCTACCTCTAGGGATTTGCCTATTCTGGACATTTAATAGAAATAACACCATACAATAATACATGGCCTTTTGTGACTGCCTTCATTCCCTTAGCATAAAGTTTTCAAGATTCATCCATGTTGTAGCATGCATCAATACTTCACTCCTTTTTTATAGTCAAACAATATTCCATTGTACGGTTAGATCACATTTTGTTTATTGATCTATTACCTGATGGACATTTGGGTTGATTCCATCTTTTGGCTATTAGGAATAATGCTGCTGTTAACATTGAGTGCAAGTTTTTGTTGGGCATATATTTTTAAATCTCTTAATCCTCAAAACTTGTTCCTTTTCCCCCCAAGATCATTTCCATAGGAAATTTGCAACCATTATCAATTTTTACAAAAGAAAAGGCAGCTGGAGTTTGGATAGGGATAGCATGGAATCTGTGGACCAATTTGCAGAATTCTGTCATCTTACCAACATTAAGTTTTTCACTCCAGGAACACAGTATCTCTTTCCATTTAAGTTTAAAACATTTTTTTAATGATTTTTTTTTTGTAGTTTTCAGTATTCAAGTCTTATAATATTTTTGTTAAATTTGTTCCTAGGTTTTTTCTTCTTTTTCCTGCTATTGTAAATGGAACTGTTTTCTTAATTTTGTTTTTGGATTGTCCATTGTTAGTGTACAGAAATACAATTAATTTTTGTATGTTGATCTTGTGGCCTGCAACTATGCTAAACTCATTTATTTTGGCGGGGAATACTTTAGAATTTTCTATACAAGATCATGTCAACTGCAAATATAGTTTTACTTCTTCCTTTCCAATCCGGATTTCTTTTATTTCTTTTCCTTAATTGTCTTGGCCAGAATGGTGAGTGAAAGTGGTGAATGTGAACATCCTTGTCTTGTTTCTAATCTTAGGGCTCATACTCACTCTTCTACCATTAAGTATGTTGTTGGCCGTGAGCTTTTCACAGATGCTCTTTATCAGGTTGAGGATATTCCCTTCTGTTCCTAGTGTGCTCAGTGTTTTCATCACAAAACGATGCTGGATTTTGTCAAATGCCTTTTCTGTATCTATTGAGACAATTATGTAGTTTCATTTTAATTCTATTATTATGGTCTATTATGTTGATTTTCAGATGTCAAAGCAGCCTCGTTCTTGGGTTAAGTTCCACTTATCATGGCATATAATCCTTTTCATATGTTGCTAGATTCAGTTTTCTTGCATATTATTGAGGGCTTTTGAGTCCATATTCATATGGGATATTGGTATGTAGTTTTCTTGTAAGGTTTTTGTCTGGCTTTGGATCAAGATAATGTTGGCCGCAGAGAATAAGCTGGGAGCGTTCTGGGCTCCTCCTCAATTTTGAGCTCCACGGGACCATGTTTACTCCCAGATCCATTCCTTATTATATCAACTGTTCCCATTTGCTGAGATTAATCCTCTGTGTCCAACCCCAGTTTTGCTCTTACCCTGCTTCCACAGAGTTGCTGTCTCGGACATTTCTATGCTATCGGCACTACTGTCACCTACAACTTCTCATACGTCCCCCTAGAGTCTTGGGTCCCTGCTGGCCACCAAATATACACACCTGGCCTATTCTATTCACCTAAGAAGAGTCAGGTAAAAACTTTGCAAGTTTTAAAGTATCACATAAATATCATTTACTAGGTTCACTGTTCCCGATTATTGGCAAAACACTGTCCACAGTCCTCAGGATCGCAGTATTGCTAGGTATTACTGTTCGGCTCTCAATGTGTACGGTACTGTTTACAGCACACTTAGTGTACACTGCAAAATACTGCAGGTGGAATAATGGCTTAGATAGCACCATATGGAGATGATTATCACAAAAATTAGGCAAAAGTAGGTAGGGTAGATATTGTTATTGGCAATCTTACAGCTAAGGAACAAGTGAGAAAAGAGTAGCTCAGAATGGTTAAGTGCCTGGGAAACGACAGCTTTATGAGCTCGAGTCTATACTTTTCTTCATACCTCACACCTTTCCTATGGAAAGACAGAAAAATCTTTAATATATCAAGATGACAATATTAAATATTCTGTACCATATTTATTGATGATTAAATATTATATACCCTGTCACTTTTTTTTTAACTTGGCTTTTTTCCACTGAGAACAATCAGTAAGATGAGAGTAGATTAGTAGTAGTTAATTATATAGGTTTTTCATTTTAACACTACTGATTCCATAAAAGAAAACAAATATTGTCTGTGAGTTTACCATAGGAAGGCAAATGGGCATGCAAAGGCATCCTTAGCAAGTTTATAATCTAGTGAGGTGTAGGATTCGAGTATCTATCTACCTCTAATACATGAAAAATTATTCAAATCTTTATCACCTCTATGCCATGTGGAAGTCTAACCACCCCTCCCTTCCCTGAGATGTGTGTAAATTTCTGGAAAGTTTATGTTCCCAGGGCTACTTTGGCCTCTAGCATCAATCCTGATGCTATTAGTATAATCAGTACTTTCTTCAGTTTGCACATCAAGAACAACCACAGAAACCTATCTGGATGTCTAGTACCCCCTTTCTACAGATACTGAGGGACCCCTGGAGCTTTGCTCCCCCTGATTCTACCTGTAAAATGCTTGTGGCTACTTCTGTGCTGCTCACTGGTCCCATCTAGCCTCAGGCTCTCTTCATCTTGTTGGCTTCATTCATCTCTTCTCTGATTTTTTCCCTATCCCAACTTTATGCAAAAGGAAAACAACAAATTCCTTCCCTTGGCACATGGAGATCAGCTTTCCCCTACCAAAAGCCTTGGGAGTAAGGTTATCTCCAAGTACCTGGCTCAGAGGTGTGGGTGGGGTTCAGCTCAGAGTCTGTCTCCAAACATTTCCACACCAAGAGTTTTGTTCTAGAGGAATTTGGTGCCAGCTGTTAAGATAATAAATATTTCTCCAACTTATTATGTATGCAAATCATAATTATACAAGTCCCCAAAATGATATGTGATAAAGAGAGGCATAATGAAATGCTATGGGAATCAAGGGAAGGAGTGTCTGATTCTCTTTGGGAAGATCAGGCCAAGCTTAATGGAAGATACCAACAAATACACCTGGAAAAATATTATTAATAAGTGCACATGTGAGTGATAAAGAGAAAGAAGAAGAGAAGACTGATGATTATGGATGTAAAAAAATCACAAAGTAAATCTTAATAACAAATTGTCTAATGAGCAGAGTTCCTAATAAGTGGGTAGGTAGGAGAGAATACAGGCAGACAGGATGGCCAGGGCCAAGGAGGATAGACTTTGAGTGTTCCTATAAAAGACCTTCATTTTGTAGGCCCTGGAAGTGTCATGATTGAGTTTTAGGAAAAAAATTTTGGCTTATGAGAGTAGGATTCATTGGTGAGAAAGTGATTAAAGTCAAGGCCATTTATTAGAGAGCTATTTATTGCCATCCTCTAAATAAGTGCATTCTACCTGAACCAAAGTAGTGTCTTTAAAATCTGAATCAGAGGGGACCAATTTCAAGGCATTTCAGAAGCAGAACTGTCAGTTCTTGGTGATGGATTGGGTAATGGTGGAGAAGGGAGAGAGAGGAATGAAAGGTGACCCCAGCAGGTTAGCCTGGGTCAAAAGTGATGTTAGACCAGTACAAAGTAATATCATTAACCAGCCTAGACTCCACAGCAAAAGTGGCAGGATAGGACTAAAATTAATCTACGTATAAACAATAAATCTATGCCGAGATGACAAAAGAGTGGCACTTTCTTTTTATTTGATAGGCCAGTAATAACTGAAATGGAGAGTGGAAACTAAGTAATAAAAGAAGTATTTTCAGGGATAACTTGAATAGATTTTATAAAAGAAAGCTCACAAAATAAATTAAATTTAATGGTAATGGAATTTCATTAAATGCTGTCCAATGTGTAATTCTAAAGGTCGGGTACTTTGTAGAGAAAATTAGACTAAAAATGCATAGTTTTTGTTTATTCATCAATTAACATTCATTAAATTCTTTTAGGGAAATTACTAATTTTATAGTTGGCAGTTGACATACTTGACGACCTAGGTGATTGCTTTTTTGATTGGTTTTAGTTATAGGAGTTTGTTTTTCAGGACCTCAAAGAGATGCACTTCAGTGGAGGGAAGGACAAAGGGATGAAAGAAGCAAGTTCTGAAGCACTAACTGGCCTTGGGCAGCTTGCTGAGCACGTTACACATCGGAGTAGCTTGGAACGGTGGAGGGGCTCAACGATCTGCGTGGAGAACTAGTGTAAAAACCTCGCCAATGCATTTTTAGCTATGTCTTTAAAAGATTTATCAGCTTCCCTAAGCTTTGCATTCTTTTCCTATAAAACAATAATACCTATACTTTGTGGGGTCATAAAAAGGATTAAGGTTATGAAAATAAAACACTTTCAGTGACTAGGTAGGTATTCGGGAAATGACTGAAGTTACTGTTGTTTCACTTTGAGCTAACTGCAATTATTAACCCCATTTTATAGATGAGAAATCTGGGGTTCTGTTAAGTAACTTGCACAAGAACACAGATATTAAGAGGTGGGTACTGCCTTTTCAGTGCTTATTATCCCAAGCACCTAGAAGAGTAGCTGGTAAAAGAAGCGCTCAATAGGTATTTGCTGAATATTAACGAAAAGTAGCACACATTTATGGACCTCCTCCTCTCTTGATCTCTGAATGTTGGCGGGTCCCTGAGCTCAGTCTTGTGGCCATTTCTCCTTTCTGTTCCCACTATTCCCTGGCAATCTCACTCACTGCCATGTGTTATGTGGTGTGCTTCATATACCATCTTTTTGTATACCACTCAATTCTATTTCAACACTCCTCCCCTGAGCTTTAGATTCATATTATCTTTTTTGACCTTCCACTTCTTTTAAATTTCAGCATATTATGGGGGTACAAATGTTAAGGTTACGTACATTGCCCTTGCTCCCCCTCCCCTCTTGAGTCAGAGCTTCAAGCGTGACCATCACCCAGACAGTGCGCATCGCACTCATTATGTATGTATATACCCATCCCCTCCTCCCCCCCTCCCGTCTGCCCGACACCCGATAGATGTTGTTCCTATATGTCCACTTAGAGGTGTTGATCAGTGAAACCAAATTGTTGGTGAGTATATGTGGTGCTTGTTTGTCCATTCTTGGGATACTTCACTTAGTAGAATGGGTTTCAGCTCCATCCAGGGAAATACAAGAGGTGCTATATCACCATTGCTTCTTATAGCTGAATAGTACTCCATGGTATACATATACCACATTTTATTAATCCACTCATGTATTGATGGGCACTTGGGTTGTTTCCACAACTTTGCAATTGTGAATTGTGCTGCTAT